>VXBX01001517.1:945233-975320 GCA_013400415.1 Scytalopus superciliaris
TATTTTAAATAATATTTAAATATTATTATCCATCAGGTTACAGGTTTGAAAGTCTTTAGTGAGAAATAATCTTGTAGAACAGATTATGGCTACTAATTTAATTCTGAAAGTCACCTGAAAGAGAAAAATATTTCCTCATATCTTCCTGATTTGCTATTTTTCTATAACTTTAATTCAAACTGGAAAAAAACCTCCTAGTTTCTCATTAATTTTGTAGCTTGTCAGTAATGAAGGATTATAAGGAAATGGGAGCAGAGCAAACCAGAACTGCCCCTTTTGGGACACTTCAGTCTAAAAAAATAAAAAGAAAGTTTTTAACTGTGGAACAAAGTGGAGAAAACTTCCCCATTAAGGATTTTATGTTGATATTAGTGGTTTTACTTCAGTGCTGCTGATGTGTCAAGAATAGCCATTTTAACTGCACATAAATAGTGGCCAGAATCATGGGATTTGGGTTTCCAGATCCACAATTCTCTTTACCTGATCAAACAGGCAGCAATCACTCTGTAAATTCATTTTTAGGTAAATTTAGCATGCTGCCTGATATTTTTCATAAAGGTTCTCATTGAAAGACCTGTGTTGTAGGTCTTTTTGGTGGCTTCATTAAGTTGCATTTATGTTTGCAGGGCACAGAGTATTGCTTGATATTTTTTTCCTGATTAAAAATGTTATGTCAATAAAACATCTCTATGAACTATGTGCTGTTCCAGTNCTTGACTGGATGCAATACCAGCCTCCCAAGCACAGACAGTCTGGTGTAAGACTACACGAGTTCAATCTGTGGCTGATCTGTCTGGTCTTGACATGAAGCTTTCGAATCCCATTCTGACTTTCCTCTATTAAGGCTCAAATGAGAAAATACAGCTAAAAACACTAAAACAGTAGGACAGAGTGCATAGACACATTTTCCCGTGCTGGCACAGTAGCACAATCCTTCAGAACAGAAATGCACTGCACAGGCTGTGGAACAATTATCTCACTGCCTTGTAAGAACCCAGAACTGTAAGAATCAGCTGTGCTTTAATCTTGTTTATATTTCCTTCCTGTGAGCAAATGGAAAGAGTGGGATTTTCTCTCTGCACTCATGTCTGGGTAAAACCCATAATGAAAACAGACTTTGGGGCCTTCTACTTAGTGCAAGTGGCTGTAATTCAGCACACCCTGAAATCTGAGACACCTTCTCCGGAGTTCAGTCAATAACTCCTGGCGAACAGCAGGAACCTGCTCTCCCAGCTCAGCGAGCTGTCAGGAAGAAATGGAGGTTATGAGATGCCTCTGTTATTACAGATTACACAAGTGGCACAGAAAATGACATCCAATTCATGTGGCTCCTCGACTCCGATATTCTCCTCTACACAGTTCTTGTGAACACATACAAACATTCAGTTGGCTTGGAACACAAAGTAAGGATTATATGTGACCAATACTACTAAAACCTAAACAAATAGTAACACAAGAAACTTATTTTCCAAGACTTCAATATGGCTCTTTAATAATCTTTTTTATTATAGCCCCTATATTATTCTGAATCAGACTACTGCAATGTATCTGCATTTAAGCCTTCTAAAAGCAATGGGCTAGAAGAGAGATTTTTCCTGTGTACTCTGCTTTTTGGGATGTAGAAACACTTACTGGTAAAAAAAAATATAATAATTTCTTTGTATTCTCTTGTAGTGAGACATCCATGATGTCCTAGAGCCTTCAGTGTGGTCACAAACAGGGACAATCCAGAGCTAAGAAAAGTAGGTATGAAAATCCCTATTGATACATCCAAACCATTCTATCACCATTTTTCCTTCCACAAAAATCATACTGTGGAGTCTTCACAACCTTTATGTATACTAGTACTACAAACATTATTTTTATTTGCTGTTGCTTTGTTGGAAAAATAAAATTCGTACTTAATTTTTCAGAAATAGTCCATGATCAGCAGTCATGATCAGACTTGACATTATGCAATAGGAGACACAGACAAATAATTCATTTTTAGGTGACATGAAAGAGGGAGATTTTGTTTAGATAAGGAGAACTTCATGGCAGCTCTACAACATTTTACTCTCCACTAATTATCTGAAGAATATTTTTGATACATGCATAGAGTTCATACAATATGTGATTCGTGAATAATTCCTTGACATAATTTATCTTATAAAGTAGAGAGGCTCAAGGTTTAGGAACTGCTCTGTGTAGAAACACATACATACACAAACATATATTAATTAAACTGAGACTTGTGTTATGGAAACTTCTTATCAAAGACTCTTCTCCAAAGAGAAAGAGATTAGTAATTTATCCCAATAATTTAAAGCATTTTAAACCTTAAACCAAAGTTGACTACAATTTGAAGATGCTCACTGCCAATATACTTCAAAACATGATCTGATATCTGTAGGAAGAAACATTTTGAGAAGATTGTTGGTTAGAATGACTCCTGTTGCAAACTAGTCATAAAATTTCATGAAAATACAGTGTTATAAAAGAAAAAGCAAGAATTCTTGAGGCTTCTGGCCAATGCCCTTTTCCCATGTGATTTTTCTTGGGAAACCTCATCAAACCTTTATACAGTATTGTAGAAAGAGGCAAAAATGCAATGCAAAACTCACCTAAACCCCACACCACCTTGTTTAGGTGTTGTTTTATGCATAGTTACCACACGGAAGGAATTGCTGCAGTGCTCTGTGCCCAGTGGATTTTTAAAAACAAGCATTTACACAGAAGGCAGCTGGAACACTGAGGGTTAAAAAGAACAATTCCAGGGAAACTTTTTTGTGGGACTTTTAAATTCACAGCCCAAAAGTCCTACTGAAGATTCTGATGCAAGAACTTCCACCCAGGTGCAAACCTGCATGTCATTTCCCAAGGCAGGAGCTAAATTCGGGTGTGGGGGAAAACAGAGGAAGGGAAATTTTCCCTTCAGATGTTTCAGCGCCTGAAACAGATGAGTCTGATAATGATAAAGTAAGTTGCACCAAGGGTACTATGGAATGAATAATACCTGTTTTTTATAAAAAAAAGGTGTTTATGGGATTATGATTCCTGGCTGTAAATATCTGTCAAAAAAAAAAAGGAGCAGATGCTGCTATCAAAGAAGAATAATTTGGCTGTTTCACGTGACATCAATCAAAGCACTTTTTAATATATGCCAAAAGTAAACAATGCTTTTACATTGCAAACGGATACCGTGGTAATAGACTGTGGATGTGTAAAAGATGATAAAGAGCGAGGGAAAGGTTCAGTTCTGGCCTTTCCTACGTGACCTCATAAGGGAATAAAATATCAGAAGTAATTGATATACTCCCTTGCATGAGTACAGTGGTGGCTGGTGCACACCCAGGCAGGAAATAGGGCGACTAATCCTATTTTTGCCTCTCCCCCAGCCCGTGAATTTGAATCTTTAACAGTTTGACAAAACTATAAATGCTTTGCTATTAGAAAGAGCAAATAGACATAAAGAATTATACAGGAAAAATAAAAACCTAATGTAAAAGGAAATAAAATAAGTAACTAAATATGCCTGGGGAAAATTATTGAATTAACATACATATCTAAAGAAGTCAAATCATGAGGAACAGTGTTTGTGGTTATTTTTGGAACCTTTCATCCTATTATAAATATGGCTATGCCTTATTAAGTTTGAAAACACGCTTATAAGAAAAAGATGCAAAATCTGTAGTTATTATCCATAATAACTTATTTTAGATGCCTAAAAGCCTGTAGCACTGAGACAAAATTATGGTATCAGAAATTTTTGAGCAATGATTCAGAAACAGCAGGTGAAGAGTTATACAGCAATAATCAAAAGACCTTGTAAAGGGCATAATGTATACAATAAAAATAAATGAGAAACGTGTATTTGTGGGAGAAATACATGGTGGAGAAAGAATAAACTGAAGGAGAGTTTTATCTTTTCCAAGTTTAATGGAATCTTTACTATGAAAGAACAATTTAACAATAGTTAGAGATCACCACCTTCCTGGAGCCAGGTTGTACCTCATATTAACAGGATAAGTGCACTCATTATAATCAAAATCCAACAAAACTCTAAAATCGGTTCTTCAGCCTCAGTGACAAGTGACTTTCTAGACAAAGCTACTTTGATAGATCTTATATATCAGCATTCAGAATAGACACACAATTAACCTCTATCTTTGGTCACTTAGAAAAAGTGTTAATCATTTTTACGTAACTTGCACATATGAAAAATGAGGCTAAACCAGCAAACCCCAGTAAAAATGGTTGCAAATCAATCAGGAACTTATTAATTAAATTACTTAAATTATTATTAATTATTTGTTATTATTAACAGACGCAATGAACTGGCAACAGATGGTGTGATATGGTGAAAAAGAGATTAATTTCATACATTCACTTTTGGCAGTCCTTCTGCCCAACCAGACCATCTGTGGCCCATTAGACACGTTAGAAGCTGCACCATACATATTGCAGAGATGAGACAAATCATTTGACTCTTTGCTTTTCCAGTCCAAATTCCGTTCATTCTTCATGATCACAGAATTTTAAACAAAGTAGGTTTTATCACACACATTCTGCCCTCCGCTCTGCTGCTGTTTGCACAGCACTGCAGAGATTCTGCACGACTCTGAAGGAGCTGCACGTCCCAGCAGGTGATGGAGTTAAAGTTCTTATAGCACATTTTCCACTGAGAACAATGGGAGTTTAAATTTGTAAGTTGGGAATCATCTTTCCTTTCTCCAACTGATGATTCCTAATCTGTTTACAGAAAACTGACAAGGAGATGAATGTCATCCTCTCTGATGGCTCTTACAATTTTGTTTCATGACAGCATTTAACAACAGGATGTTAGTTCTGTTTTCTTTCTGCTTTGGAATTTTCCTATCATATTTGCAAATGATTTTATAAAAGCCACTATTTCATGCAGCTAATATATCTCCATAAGACTCTTCAAGTTCGCCATAAATATGTATTTATAATACACACATAGAAGAAAACTTGTTTTCCTTTACTTAATACATTTTTGGTGCTAAAACTTAAGTTTAATCAACACACACACTTGTATAATAGGATTTGGAATACAGAAATATGATCAGGAATCTAGATTTCCATAGACAAGATTTATTGATACTGTGTGATCATTTTAGGGTAAATTTAATTGTCTGGGTAAAAGACTAATGACATCTGTTTCCAGAGAAATACTCTGCTTTTTTTAGTGCAAGTATGCATTTTAAATTGTCCTAGATATTTTGTCCTAGATAACATATCTAAATCCATCTGCTATGGGCATCAGAGGACTTAAAATTGCAACTTGTAAAAATAAGAAATGAGGAGATGGATTTCAGTGACCCAAAACATGCAAGTCACAAATACATGCTAGATAAGGATATTCTTCTGCCACTCCTCGTTGTTCTCTCCATCTAGGAAGAAAAGAAGGAATGGGCTAACAGAACAAGGAATGTGATCATTTGTGATTCTGATTTCCTGCTGTGTTTCTCATATGATTTTCAGAAATACTTTCTCAAAATTAAAGAGATACTTAGAAGCGGCATTGCCAACTCCTCTGCCACAGTCTTTCTGAACAACAGATGAAAGAAACCTTATGCCACTTTTTACACCTGCTAGCTCAAGTCTCTTCTCTTTACACCATATTTTTCTTCCATGGTTTTCTACTCCTCCCTCTTCTCAGTTTTGTTTTAATGGCCTAGCAAGGCATCTCTCACAAGACCTTTGTGAAATCCTTACCAGAAAGGCAATATAGATTATTACTTGAAACAAGATCGTTCTGTGAGCCTGAGAAGACAATGTGTTCCATCCTTCTAACCACAGCAGTGGATGTAGGAAGTGGTTTCAACACCTGAAACAGAAACTATTCTCATCTGCTTTGTTCTTTTCCCTCTTGGTTCATGTACCTTTAGCTGGCAGTAAAAGGCTTCAAATGAAACAAAGGAACTCCACTCTTTCTCTTATTTCTCCATTGGAAGAGCCAATTCTACCACCATCACTCCTGTCAAAATGGACAACGAAAGAGAATTGAGTGTTTTGTGTTTAGTCCATACAAAAGCTTCCCTTTGCTGAGGAAAGAAAGATGCTATTAAATTGCAACTTTAATGCAATACTCCCAATGCTTTAGCAGTTTTGGTTTTATATATTTTAAATAAAATAAATTGCTTGAACAATTCTGTGAGCTCGTGGAGAATAAACTGCAAATCATGAGAGAAAACACCATTTTTATTCCCACCATGTTTGCAATTGGCATCTCGAGGTAGAATAACTGAGAAAACAGAAACCAGGAAGAAGTTTCAAAGATGTATTAAGAGACTGCACTCATTTAAAGATTCACTTTTTTATGAGGTTTAAAAGTTCAGTACTAAGACAGGGTTAAAGTATTCCCTAATGTTTCCTAAGTCTCAAAAATCTGAGCTCTCTTCCTTCTCTTTGTCACAATTTTAGGTATGTTATTGTACTGCAAAAGATTGAGAACAAGACTGGATAACCATTACTGCACTCAGAATAATATATATGAGCATTTAACATTCTTTGTACAATTCAGCAGTCCTGATCCTCCTTTTATTTTCAGAACCTTTCCAAGAAATAGGCATTTTTTTGTGCATTTGTTACTGTGACAGGTACATATGGTACAGATAACCAACTATGTGCTGAAGTTTTACTGAGAGCTGTGTCCAAGAAAAACAATTCTGCCATGAAAGTGAAGCATTTGTCACCCACTTTGTTTAAGAGAAACAAAACAAACTTTCACATAACTGAATTTTAGAGCAGACCATAATTTTTCTTTTGATCTAAACCAAAAAACATACTATCAGTTTCTGTTAAGATTTAAAAAAAAATATTTATTTTCCAGGTTAAAGTTAATTGCAAAACACTTTGAAATGAAGCAGCAACATGAAACCAAAAGCACAATCCTTTTGCAGTATTCCTTGAGTTTCCTTCTTCCTTCATTTTGTCTGAAACCCTGTCTTGAATTCAGTCTGAACTCACGGATTCTTTTGATTCCCTTGATTCTTCCTTTTGTTTGCAAATGACTACTCAAGCAAATTATATGCCCCCACTATAAAGTATATTCACTTCCAGACTGCATTTCTCACAGAGCAATTAATTCTTTGTTCAGGGAAGCATAATGGCTTTTTTGTATAGCACCTTCTTTTTAATCACTCATCTCAAGAGCCCAGTAATTCCTGAAAGACAAAATGACATCATCTCTCAGCTCTTTCCCCTCCTCCTTCCATTCTTCCTCCTTGAACTCTTTTCATGCTTCAGAACATCTCTGATTCACACAGAAATGTCTCCTTGACCTTGACTCTATGTTATCTTGTCATCTTGTCTTGTTGTCTCAACATCCTTTCTTGGGTCATTTCATCTCTACTTCCTGTGCTATTCAATGCCGGGACACACAAATGCTGTGATAGGATTTGAACGCTTTTGGTGAAATGAGAATATGACCAAAGCTTGATCGGTTTGGCACCATAATTATGTAAGATGGTTGCTCTTTAATGACAAAAAAGAGATGGAACAAGTGTTTCAGGGATAAGTTCAAAGGATTCAGAACTCCAGAGCTCCTGGGAACAGCCAAAGGAAGGCCAAACAACATAATTTAATTCCCAGACATGTACATATTTCACAAACAACCATGAAGACAGTTTGCCTTCTTGAAGTCAAGAAGTAAGTCATACTCATTATAGCCTTTTTGATTGCCAGTTCCAGCCCAAATACATCAGCTAGTGAAAGGCAGCAAGATTTTAGTAACATAAACATAGTTCAGAAACAGGCATAGATTTGCTCATTTTCCCCAATAAGCTTCATTTCTGAAGTCCTAACTTCTAACTGGCTGAGACTGCCACGCAAACAACAAGCACTTACATGGACTCTTAGAATCAAAGAAATGAAGCAATAAGCATGCAGCAAGAAAAAAATAGTCAAATTCTGATTAGAGACCACAGATTAAGGTGGAAAGTTTGGGAGACCTTTGAATTATCCACATTTAGTTGGGTCCCTTCCCAGCACAAGAAGGTGACACAACATCTCTGTCCTTGTCCTACCTGGTCATTGTCCTTTAGTGTTCCTGGTACACTGGAAGTAAGTGATGGTTTTTCACAATGCTTTCTTGAGACAATATCACTGTTTCTTTGTTTATAACCCCAACTGTCTGATGTTTAATTCTAGAGCTGCAAGAAAACCTTACCCGTCTGTAACAATTTTTTCTAATTTCCAAATACGTTTAGTGACTATGAAGATGTCAAGTTGGCACCTGAGCTACTCAGAATGCAGTGTGTCTTGTAGCCACAAGATAATCTTTTGGTGATTTATCAGTTTATTCCCTATATCAAAACTTATTTTCATTATTATATCAAGTTCCTGTTCCCTAATGATCCTACAGCCATCAAGGAAACTGAATCTAAGCTAAATGAGTAATTGAATTTGACATGGCTGTCCTAATCCATTATATTGACATTAGTATTTTAGGCAAGAGGTACTTAGGATAGTGTGTGACCTGAGCAGATTCTCCTCCTCTACAAAGACAAGCTGAATTTTGATATATAGATGATGCAAGCCCATGCAGGGATTTTTCATGGTCCTTTTTGGTCCCTATATTGCAATATTATCCTTGCACAGATTAATAAGGAATTCATAATTCAGCACCATGTGACAGCAAAAATAACTATCAATCACTTTTCTTTTTATAATGAAAGAAATCAGTTTAGTGTTAAGAGACACTAACTGGTACTGCAGGATGTTATTCTTAAGGCAAATCCGGTAATTTTGAAGCATCACCAGTTTGAAAAGTATATTTAAGGTCTTATTTTAATTGAGATAGAAAGGCCAGAGAGAGCTCACCATCTCCCATGGACCTCTCCCCATTTGCCCTCACTTTTCCCACCTGCAGGGTTAGTCCTGGGCTTGCTGTTTCAGGTGACACAAAGTGATATGTGGGGTGGCCAGAGGGCAGTGATGGGGTCTCAGTCAAAGTTTGGGGCACAGGCAGTTTGCAGGGCATTTATTCACCAACCAGACTATCTGGCTGATTAAGCATTTATTGTTTGAAATCTTAGACAAGTTTTTCCTGGAGAAAATTTATTCAGTAAACCCTAACATCCCCCCTGCAGAACTTGTCAAGTTTTCCTTTTATTCTTAGCAGAAAGTTCACTGCCATACATTCCACATGTAATTCTTCCCATATGCTACTATACACTCTTTATCTCACTTCAAATTCCACACTTTCTTTCAATTATTTCTTTATCACTCTAATTTCTACTCTAATTTTTAGAGCACAGGCCTGGTTAGGCACATGGGTATTCACTTATCTTATATCTAGAGAAATAAAAGTTCCAGAGACACATATGGATTTTATTCCTATGGTTCTTCCATCTTTGAAATAGCTTCTAAAAAACCACAGAGCAATGATTAGAGAAATTACTATGGAAAAGAATTGCTAATTCAAGGGAAATCAAAATAATTTCAAAAGACAGACATACCCCAAGGGATTTATTGTATTTTGAGTGTAGAGCTCATTATTGGCCCTGTTGTACAACCCTGTTCTGAAGTGACTTGAGAGTACTGTGGGATAGAAAATTAGGAATTCTGTTTCTATCTCTGGCATTGACTGTCTACGTGGTCCTCTACAAGCAGCATAACGCCTTTGAAACATGAAAGCAAAATTGTATATTATCTCCACCTGAAAAGAAACATCAGCTTAGTAGGATCTTTGCTGTTTATATAAGCATTTAAAAGAGAGAGGCAACACTCAGATTTTATTCCTTTTCTCATATATGCTGCTCTCCCTCATCAAACACTTCAAAAAATTGAAACTCTCTGTCTTCTAATATAAATGTCTCCTACTGGGAAGCTACTTTTTCTAAATGTGTTCAAAACAGATCATTAGCAAGTTTGACAAAGGAAAACCTACGTTAAGCTTCAAAATTTTATTCCCTAAGAAAACAGATTTTACTTTCTTATTCTCAACCAGCATAAAAAGAGAGCTTTTTTTAATTGTTATTATTCTACTCCCCTCCTTCCCCAAAAAACCCCCAAAACAAAACAAAAAAAAACCAAAAAACCAAGAAAAACAAAAAGAGGAAAGATCACAGATTAAATTTATTCATATCCTCAACTCAGATTAGAGACATCCTCCATTGATTTCTAGGATGAGACAGTCTTTCCAGTCTTAGACAGAACACACCATCCCTGAACTGGACCATAACAAGGTTTGAACATTCTAAATTTGTTAGTTTAGAACATCAGCAAAATGACAGAAGATGAATATCGACAAATAAATATAAACTGGAGAACATGCTCCATTAACATTTCTAAGTTGTTTGATAGAAATGACCAGGGGCACATATTGTAGAATAATAAACCTTTACATCTTTAGGCACATTTCCTGTTCTTTCCTTTTTAGCAGGAATTGACTTATTCTCTTGGTACATAAAAAGAATATTTTTTTGTAGAATACAAAACCCCACAAAACCTCTTTACATCTTTCATGCTGCTGGTTTGTGGGGTTTATTTGTTTGGTTGGGTTTGGGTTTCTGTGGATTTTGTTTGGGGTTTGTTTGTTTCAAAAAAGGAGAATCTTAAAGCAAGCATTTTTGCATGAAGTGCAAAAAATGTCCCATTTTCCTTCATTCCTGGCTTTGGTGACATGAAGTTTAAAGGCTAGGGCTATTTTGGTGAAGTTAGAGTGAAAGTTAGCCTGATCTCCTTTAAGCACAAAAGAAATGAAGTTGCTGTCAGTTTTAGAGTTGTATACAGACATTTATTTGATTCACACATCTCAGGTAGTCTTTTCTTGTGATGGATGGATCCAGACTCTAAGCTTTCTATTATTCTGAGATGGCCCTTGGTGTTGTGCAGCAGGCTGCACTTACAGCATCTATTACAGAAGATGCCTTAAACAAAATACATCCATCAAGAAAAAGGTGACAGATCTACACCAAAGGATTCCCAGGTTGAGAGTACAAGAGAGTCATCAGTATTCTAATAATATTTGTCAGTGCCTTGAAATATTTTTCTCTCCTTAAATATCTGTTTATTCATAAATATGCCAACTCTGTTCATGGGTACTGCTGCATCTCTTTGTAAGTCTTAAAATTATCTACCAAGTAGCAGATAATTTATATGACAACTTTACAGATATTCTGATTTTCTAACCCCTTCTTATAGCCATAAAATCATAGAATGGGCTGGGTTTGAAGGAACCTTAAAGATCATCTACTTCCCAACCCTCCTCCCATGGACAGGGACACCTTCCACTGGAGCAGGTTCATCAGACCTCCATCCAACCTGACCTTGAACATTTCCAGGGATGGGGCAGCCACAGCTTCTCTGGGCAACCTGTGTCAGTGTCTCAACAAACTCACAGTAAAGAATTTTTTCCCAATATCTAATCTAAACCAACCCTTTTTCAGTTTGAAACCCAACAAGAAGACAGCAACACAGAGACTAAAGGTTATGGACTAAGTTTTCTGTTGTACCTTTGCTACTTGTGGTCTGCAAAGATACTGACTGGTGAAGTCTTTGCCTCCTCAGTTAATCCTGTTTGTCTTGGGAATTTGTGTAGGAGTTGCATGATCTGGCAGTTATATAACCTGGCAGCTACTTTAACAAGTAAATAAGATGCTAAACCCAGAGCAACAGAAGAAAAGGTTTTCACCAGTAAGTATCAGGATCATCAGAACTGACTCTGAGGAGGAATCAGCAATGGTATGAAAGCTCCAAAGCAAATGAAGACTCAAAACTAAGCTATCCCTAATGGATTCCTTTATTTCACAATGAGTCACCTGCTCCAGACTTGACCAAATCCTCAAATTGATCTCTTGCTTATTTTTATACCTTTAGCAATATTCTTCATTTTGCCTCTATTTTTTTCTGTCAAATGTCATCCTCCAAATTAGTGTCTTTCCTCAGCCGTCTCTACCACAGAAGTTCACCTCCCTGATATGCAGCAGAGGAGGGGAAACAACATATTGTGTGACAACCTGGCACCCAGCACTGCTCTCTTCAAAAGAAGCCTTTCAAGCTTGCTGTCTTCACAACTGACTGCTCAAACAAGATGTAAAAATGCATAGTGAAGTGTGATAGGAATATTAAAGGGACATAACCTTTACCTGGTTAATACCATTATTTATTGAACTGGTGACTTTGGCAGCCAAATCGTTGGGTTAACGAGTTGCTTGGACCAATCTGAAAGATCCTCAGAGGCCACAGAAGCAAATGAGGCTCAAGTTGCGTTGAGAAAATTCATGTCCAAGCTTTCAGATGCACTTTTTGTGTCTGGGAAGATACAATGAAGAACTTTAGATAAGGTTTATCCACACAGTGGCTGCCAAGAGAATTTTTCCTTTTTTTTATGTAAGTCATCCTCAGAGAGAGAGAGAAAATGGGACACATTAGACAAGTCAGAAAAAGAGCTCATAACTGGGATTTTGGTTAAGATCCGGGTCTACCACAGCAAAGCAACATGAAAACCCATGCTGTACCTAGGCAAGAAGGAAATGCAAGTTTCTGGCTTTTCAGATCCCTGTTCTCAAAGTTACAGTCAAGTCTCTCCCATGTTTTTGCCCATCTGTCTAATGGGCTGTAAGCCTAGACAGCGCTGGAATGGAGTCAGTGTCATTATCCCCGTGCTGTAATTGGCATGGCAGGATGGAGCAGCATGTACAGCCTCTCCTGGTGGGAGAGAAGGAGGGAAGAGAAACCAAAGCAAGAGAGCCAGATGTCACAGAGACCCTAAGAAGTGTGCTGGGATCCAGAGGGTGAGTGAACAAGCTGTCTGCTTTTGCTACACAGAAGCTGTTTTTCCCCATCCTCCACTCTCTTTGTTTTTTTTGCCAGTGCATATGACTTTGTTCTTCTTGTTGGTTTTGTGCTTCTCACCAAAGGTGGTGTATTTCAGTAACTGTGAGTATGAAACCTCCCACTCTTGGTGACCCTTCCCCTTTTCATGTGCTAGACATTGATGTTAGCAGGAGATTGTAAAGGAACAAGACGGTTTAAATGGCAATACAGGAGCATGAGAGAAAGAACAGGACAATAAAAAATGAATGACGACTTCATTTTGACAGTTTCTCAATTTCTTTGGACAACTTTCTTTGATTTATCTTTCCAAGAAAGCCAAATCCCTCTAGAGCTGCAATAGGAAACAATTCATACTTGGTCTTTAGACCAAAGAAACTGGTCTGAGAAACAAGAAGACTAATTTAATTTTGTGGTATGTAGTACAATATGGCCCTGATCCACACTAGAACTCTGAAGGTTGAATGCCCATAGTTGAATGAAATCATTGGATAAATTGGATAACTCTGCTGTGTGCCTCGATCTGTGAGAACTGCCAAGGTAAATCCACAACTCTCTCAGTCTCACTGTGCTGCTTTTCACCCTCCTCCCACCCCTGATGTTGGCTATGCATGTCAGACTTTGTCCAGCAGCCTAGAGAGGTAGGACACCACTACAGCAGTACTGAACTGACCATAAAAACCCACAATGAAAACTAAAACCAAAAAAGAAATTGTGGTGTCACTTCCTTGTTACCCTTTTTCAGATTTCAGTTCTAGTGTGTAACACCCAGAGTGTGTTTCAGATTTCAGCAGAAGTGTAACATCCATAAACATTTAAGTAACTCCAGAACCCTCAGTTCAGAATGTTATCATAAATGTTTCTCCAGAATCAAAGTTGAAAGAGAATTAAATAGGTTCCAGATGGAGTGGACTTTAGCTAAAGAGGAAAAGTCAGGAGCTTTACCATATGATAGACCTAGAGGCAACTCCAAAGCTGCCAGGAACTGCCTTTGGAGTCTGCCAAGGAGACAGATGCTCATGCCAACAGTGCATAGATTGGCATCATTTATATCACATCAGGTCTCACGCTGTCACGGTGCCACAGTGCAAAGTACTAAGTCAGACAGCTAATATTTAGAAAAGAGCAATCACACTGAATATATTTAGATCATATACCCGGTAACAGTTTTCATATTATATTTACCCTTTTGGATCTTGACTTTTAAGACATGGAAGCATGTCTGATCTTACTGTGTTCATTTAACTCTTAATGAAAAATTCACGTGTTCACCAAAGCATAAAGTAAAACTAAACCTTTAATTTTTATGCCAATAAAAAACTTTGTCACACGTAGGGATTAAATAAGTGGTATTAATGTGAAAATTACATCTCCCACTTATAAATTAATTCATCAAGGTCCAGGAATGCTTTGGGGTTTTTTCCTCCTTATTTTCACTTTACAAAACTGAATACAAAGTGCAAATCTGAAAAGATATAAACACACAATACATCTCTAAAACCTGTTTTTCTTTCAGTGGATTCCCACATTGTTCCTAACTTCATGCTCTGCCACTTGGAACATCTTTCTGTCTGAAAATAAATTATGCTCTGTATGGAGCATCACGTGTAACCTTAGGCACCTTGCAGCATACAACTGTACAGATGTATTACAGCAAACATTCCTCTTGCACGCTGTGTCATGGCATTCAAACAAGTGCAAACTCTTGCATGGAATTTTGGACACAAACTGGTTCAAACACGCCTTGTTTAGAGATCACTGTGCTGAGACTTCAGGTTTGATCATGCCGTCTGTTGAAAGCACACAGTTTCATGGAGCTCTCTGAATAAACCAAATCATCACCTAAATCCAATATTAGCACAGAACCTCTGAGCAAAGTAGGGTGCAAATGCACAGAAGTCTCTATCCTAGCACACAGTAAATCAGTGACATCAAAAAAGAGCACTGCAGCTCTGAAACGCTTCCATATCAGGAGGATTAACTTTGTTCTCTATGGAGATTCAACCATAAAGCGTGTTAAAATCTACCTCTCCCTGATTGAGAGCCTGAATAAACATTGACAATTATTTAACAGCTGCTTAGGCAACATGTTTACATATCCTGGAGACTGTGCCATCCAAATATTGTGATTTCATTAAGGAGCTTTGCCCTAAAGAAGCTCAGGGATCGAGACTTGTGAGAACCCTGGAGCAACATGGTAATTCTCCTACTGTGCTACCTGGGCTTCACCGGGGCTGGGTCTGGAAGCCTCCCTGCAGATGGATTACTGCTGCACAAGTCCTCAGCAGCCTGCTAAAACAGGATGGTTCTGGGGGAAAGAGAGTAAAATCAAATGTATCACCCCTCTGTCAGATACTGCATAAACAACAACACAGTTTTGTTTATCTGGGGGCTTTCTGATGCATTTCTTTGGCTTTCTTTACTAGCCACCAAACACTCACTAAAAATCCTAAATTCTCCACGCATCATAAAAATCAGCATCTTCATACTGATACTCATACTGATATGTGTTCTTGTTGAATGCTGGCATCCCTTTCACATGGCAGAGAAAACTACTCCTAAGTTCTCCATCTCTTCCCAAAGAACTAAATCTAACCTGCTGAGTTCCCAAAAAGCTGTAGCCAAGCACGTCCATCCCACTTATTTCATGGCCAAACATTCTTCTCTCAAATCCCGGCACTTGAGAGCATTTTGATACCGTTCAAAATATGCATTTCAGTTCCTTGGACATATCAGCAGAAGCTCTGAGTAAACTGTGACTGGAAAGCTGCATGACACTGGCAGCTGGAGCCCAGATAAGACCTTTGCTGGATTTATTGGCATTTGGAAGAGGCAAAGGAACCAGTCTCAAGAACTGATGAGGTCAGATAATCTTGAGTAAGGTATGTTTGGGATTAATATTTCTGGGATGAATAGCTCTCCTCGCCTGCAGACACAGATCACACTTAAAACCCAATATACTACTCATTTTATGTTAAAATATATATTGACCCAGTCTAAGCATCCAGATTTTTTTCCCCTCAAGATATTCCTTATAGCATGTGCAGCATTGTGAATGCAGGAAGCATTTAAATCAAATATACATTTGCAAACACTGTAAATATATGGAATCTGGTTTTAAATTATATACACATAACAGATATTTGAAAAGAACATAACATTATATTTGGTTAATCTAATCAATTTATACTGAGTTCCTTTATTGTGGAAGAAATTATAAATAAGTGGATTTAATCTCTTCAGAATTCAAATTTTCTTTCTTCACTGATGGTACAGTCCTTAAAACCCACAATACTGTCTCCAGTACTAAATATGAGGCTGATAGTTCTCTTTGCTAAAATTAACATCTGTTTTCTTCACGAAAGCAAACTAAAAAGCTTATTTGTGTTTCAGGAATTATGTCTTTCTGCTCTCAATCACATCAGTGAAAGGAGACATTTGGCTGTTTCGTGGAAAACATCTTTCTTATGTCTCACATCTAATTCTAAATTATGCAGCATTTAAAAAGTACAAGTAAGACCAAAACAACCCACTCAAATACATGGAAAGCAAAAAGGATGAAATACACATGAGAACAGACATGGGACACATCGCAGTGCCACAGATTTCATGTTTTTCAGCCCGTACATGAAGTTGCAAAGAATTTCCTTTGGTCAATAAGTGAAACAGTTTTTTCAGTCTTTAAAACCTCCCCACATTTCAGTCTGATCTGTTTTATAAAGTTGCAGTTGAAAGAGGGAGTTTAAGAGAGGGGTTTGCCCAGTTTCATTAATGAACCTTCTGTCAGATCAGACTCACCCCAAGGTCAGCAGTCCCTGCACAGAACTTTCCCTCTGCAATAACCACCCTCCACATTCCTGTGGCCAAAATATTATCTTCGCTGCTGATGACATGTCCTCTCCTCCACTGGGATATCTTCAGCAACACAGGAGGACCCTGGGCAAGGCTGGCTTAACTCCAGGAACTTGCCAAACAAGTCCCAAAAACTGTATTAAACATTATAACCATTCCTATCTTCCTTCTACTATCCATTATCACACAGACAAACAAAAGCAAAAATACTCTGAGTCAGAGCAAAGATTCACTGAGCTCATTGTCCTTTCTCCACAAACAGTCACACAGGGGTGTCCTGAGCTGAGTGTAAGGCCAGGCAAAGCACTCCCACTCCTTCCCCTTGATACTCAGCCTCCAACCATTTTCAGCTCAGAAACCCTCTCAGCTCCACATCAGCTCTTAAAAACTCTCTCAGGACTTCCTTGGCACGAACTTGTCTGCTCGCTTCTGAGCACCACGATGAGCACAGCCAGAAAACAAGAATGATGGGGTTTGGGGCTTCTGAGAGAACAGGGATAAAAACCACTTAAGTGTGACTAAATCATCACTGAACTGCCCTCACTACATGAGCAACCAGAGTTGTTGACTCCTGCTGCTTGGAGAAGTGCTAAGTCTGATGCCACGTTTATTCATGTACTCATTACTCTTCACATTGCACCTAAATAACTGAGTCTTCAGGCAGGCCAAGAGTCTCCTGTCCTGGTATGTATAAATCAGAATAACCAGATTTCCCAGCTCTGCTTTTGTGCAATTGCAATGCAGGACCTCTAAATCACAGACAATTTTCTCTAGTCTTAGATTGCTGCTGAGCAAGAGGAGCTTTAAGCAGTCTAGCAGTGCACACGTAATATAAATAAGTTAACATATTTCAAAGACCCTTACAAAGCCTTTAGAGGAGATAATAATTTAAAATACATATTTGAGTATGATATTTACTACAACAAAGAACTTGTAGCCTGCCATTACTGATGTGGAAGGTAATTCAAATTGACAAGTAGCTCTTCTATTTTACTAAGGAAAGTAAGTTCTACACAAGTACCTATAAAGTTGCAGTTGCCAAACTATTTGTACAACAAGATAATTTTTTAGGAATTCCTAGGAGGCAAAAAAAGAAAGAAAGTCAGACTGTATAATCAAAATATGAAACTCCCAGTAGGAGAAGAAAACTTCAACCTTCCAGATATAAAACATATTACATAGCATTCACACTTGAGCAATTGGTAGGATGGTTTAGAGAGACAGCCATGCAGACAACAGAATAGATAACCTTGGGGGGAAAAAAAAGTATATGAAATTTGTATCCCTCCAGGTATTATTCATTTGCTGAAACTGGAGGAGATCCAGAACTTCAGACCATTAAGAGAACAAAAAAATATGTGATTAGCTCATATGCAGAAAGGTTTTTAGTCTGTATGAAATATCAAAGGGAAAAAAATCTCATTTTTAATAATAGAAAATACCAAGTTATCTAATTTTAATCGAGGTGTTAGTGCAGTCTGTTAGAAATCGTGACTGATCTTTTCATTTGAAAAGTACAACATGGTTTTTCAACAGACATTGGCAATTCTTTAGGGTCCAATCCAAAGACAAAAGCTTTTCCGTTGCCTCCCTAGGTTTTGTATTAGCCTTTAGTAAACTGAAATGAAACAAAATCCCAGAACACTCACACACGTTGCCATTTATCAAGCAGCCAACTAAGACTGCAGCAGCATTCAGAGTCACAGGCTTTCCATCATTTCCACGGAAATAAGTTTCAAGTGGAATGCAGGATCGAGTTCAAACACTCATTGTACAACAGAGGAAGGAAAT
Organism: Scytalopus superciliaris; assembly: GCA_013400415.1. NCBI lineage: Eukaryota > Metazoa > Chordata > Aves > Passeriformes > Rhinocryptidae > Scytalopus > Scytalopus superciliaris. The sequence goes on from VXBX01001517.1 coordinate 963,660, forward strand.
ATGCCGTAGCACTGGGCTTGCTCTGAGCAATAGGAATATTAACTACTGTCACAGGAAAAAGATGTAGCCCTTATCCCAAATAAAACCCTTGAATGAACCAAAATGCTTTCTGATGTCAGGTGCTGGCAGCAGGACTGTATGACTGAACTAGCATTCTTTTAATCCCAAGGTCAGCCAAGACATTTTAAAGAAATTTAAACAAAATGCGCTTTTGCAAAAAAATAAATAAATAAAAAAAACCCCAAACAAAACCCCAAAAAACCCAAACAAAACCAGACAAACAAACAAAAAATCCCCCTCCTTTTTCTACTTGTTGGAGATACTCTTCTTCCATGCCAAGGGCACAGATCACTTCCACTTTACTCCTATAGGCTTCTTGTCCCCCACTTTTGATGGAGGAAATGGAAGTAATGTAAGGATTTAAGAACAGATGCAAACCAGAAGCAGGTCCCAGAGGGAAAGCCCAAACACTTGAAGAAAGAAATATGCACAGACATGCAAATTTTCCCCATTTGAAGAAGAATTTAGGAATTGGGAATGAAGAACACATGCTGCTCAGTCAGGATTCCCTATCCTTGCTTTAGGAATTAAAACTTCAGAAAGCATCATATTTCAGCTTTTAATCAGGGATGGTTCCACTGCCCGCTTGTATTTGAAACCCATTAGATAAAACATGAAATATTTTACAGAAATAGACAGAAAATAAAAGGGAGATTATTAACATTCCAGCCTGCTAACTGGCACATAAAAACTAATCACATACCCACATCAGTCAGTCTGTGCATGAGTCAAATCACTGAAGTTGTACTTATTTATTAGGAAGTATGTAATACAATAGTAAATACCTGCCCGAAGAGAAAAGTTTTTCTTTCCTTAATTTGTTTTTTAACACTTTTAAAATTATATTTGCTTAAAAGCATTAGAGTACTTGGATTGTCACGGCAGCAAAAATCCTTTTCATCTAGAATAGTTTAAAAAAAGTTGACAAAACCTTTTAAATAGTTATAGCCTGCTAATATCTTCATTTTTAGTATAATAAAATATTTAATAAAAGAGATTCAATAATTCTACATACTACATACCCTTGAGAAATGACTGGAAACAAATATCACTGCTTTTCTGTTGTATAGTATTTGTAAGATTAATTAGGACTAAAATTTAGAAGAATTCCTACCATGTAATTTTTTTTTCTCTGCTCACATACTATGATTTCTATAGTATGATTAAAGCCTTTTGCCATTCTCTAAAGCTAAAGTCTGGGAGAAGCTATTCACCAACTCCGAGTTTATGAATCCAAAATAATGAAATCATGTCTTTTCTTGTTTTAAAGCCTATTTGATCGCTGAGGATTGAAAAGAAAAATCAGTGGGCCTTTACTATAAGGCTTTCAAAAGAAGACATAGGAACTGATAGATCAGATGCTTGATAAGTGGCAGATTGCCAGAGAGGCATCCATATGGTTCCCCAGATAATGCCTGAACACGATGAAAGTTCTCTTTGATTGAAATCCTACAGTTTCAGACGCTTCTCTCACACCCTGAAACTGGCATTAATAACGCTGAAATCAGAACAAGTGTACTGTGGAAAACATGTTCTTATTTGGCCAGGAGATGGTCAACTATTATCATAGCAGTCCTCTGAGTTCTCCAGGCTCTTCAAGAGTCAAGAAATTCACCTTGCTGCAAGAATAAACTCTCCCTGGAAAAGCCACAGCATGGAATCGAGAAAGGTTGAACTCTGCTAAAATATGACAGAAATACAGTCAGATTTAAGCACCGGTTCTATAGGAAGGTGTTTCTGTTTCCTACAGTTGTTTGCAAAATGGGCAAAGATCCATTTATTTTAAAAGTCCCTTGATTCCTAAATGACACATCAAATAGATCCTTCAGTTTTGCAAGTCAAAACAGGCACCGTCTGACCCTATTTTGACACTTCTGTGACACAAGAGCAGAGAAGTGAGTGGAAGCTGCAAGCACACAGAACCCCTGGAATTAGGCTCTGTGTAGGAACTCGGGGTGAAAGGAGGGTTTTTGATGAAGATGAGAGGATCTTTGGCATTCCTGGTGGTGCTGATGGTAAGATTAAAGCTGTTACTGTTGGTATATTTTTTAAGAGATCCAATGTTCAAGCTGCCAACTGCTGTAGTACTTATTTTGCAACACTGGGCATTGCTAAGGTTGTTTTACTGCTGCTTAGGAGGGCAAAGGGCTGATTTCTCATATCATAAGAACTCCTAATTTCCAGAATGAACATAATATATGACCTACTACATAATACTTTCATGCCCAGGTTTTTAAACTGAATATACTGTCTTTTATTTCACAGACATCTATCCATATAAATATTGATGTCTCAGAAGCAGGCAAAGTAGTACTTGTAGACTACTTGTATTTCAGGCATTTTTTGAGGTTGTATAAAGAATGCAATGCCCTAATTCAAACAAAGACTTTAATTTAATGAATGCAGCAGTATCCAGGTTATACATTGACTTATGATTCAGCCATTTTAGAGTTCACATGTGAAAAATTAAGTCTCTTCTACCTCTGGTTGACTAAGTTTATAGTTTTTATGCTTTAGATTCAGATGAAGTGCATCAAATATGATTCATCTTTTTTAAAAATCCAATCATTTCTGTTAGAAACAAATCCAATTTGTTTATTAATCTCTCAAATATGTCAAATGGATTTTTAATTGAGAAGTAATTGCATTTTGCCTTATACAGTCTTTGTTGATTTCATAAGCTTACCATCAATCCTGTGGTGATTTCTCACCTGATAAAGAAATAACGTATCTAATTAATCATGTTGTATAATAACAAATCTCCTATTTAGAGGTACAATAATTAGATTTGGAAAATGCTGGGAAAACAAGAAAATTATTCCCCAAGGTAGAGGGATTGTGGGTTCTACTTGAAAGGAAGATACGCAGTTTGCAAAGTTGATTAATTAGTTTTAAGAGGATCTCAAAAAGCTCTGTACTTTGAAGTATGCAATCAGTTTGGGAAAAAAATATATCTGTGCTACAAAGATACCTTGTACCAACTTTCAAAATATTATCTGTGGCAAAACACAGCATTTGCTTTGCTATATGAAAAACCTGTTTTCACTTTTGGAGACACAGTATGATAAATTTTGGCAAGCTGAGTGATTTCCTGTCTATGATTCACTTGGCAAGGCAGAAATGCTAAATAAGAAGCTTGCCTTGAATTTACATACCCCATCCATGCACTTTCAGCTGCAGCAGCTGAGAGTAAAGAAGATGTTAGTTCAAGTGAGAAGTCTTTTTGGACAAGAGTCTGTCATGAATCACACTTAAAATACGTGGTCACTCTCCACCTTGTGCATATTTTTATCATTCCTATTAGACAGCCAAAAAAAGTTTAAAAATCTCTATCCAGCTCGTTTTGAGACCTGTGGCAGAGATGAATAGATGGTTTAAATGAATGATTTGAAGCTGACAGCCTCAGCAAACTGTGGTTCAGAGCAACTGTGAGCAACACAGCTGTGGCATCAGGCTGAAAATATCACCCCGTCTGAGCACACGTACAAACCTCGAGAACAAATGGGGTCCTGGGGAGGGGGGAAAGACAGGAAAAGAACTCTGAATTCTGACAGGATATCTGAAAAGCCTTTACAGTACAGAACACCAAGAATACCCCTCTAACAAAGCAAAAATAGAGTCAAACACAGAGTAGTTGCTGCTTTCACAAAGCTGTTTTGAACTTCCATTTCCCATTTCTAAGGGCACAATTTGAATAAGCGCAACTTTTCTGCCTGAATAAGGCAAATAAAATACTAAAAGTGTGTGAGGAAGAGTTGTGTGGTTTTAAACGAGCATCTGGACGAGCAATAGGACATTCCGGATCCGTAGTTTTCTATCATTTGCCTATTGGAAAAGGTCTCTGAAAAAAGGACTTATTTTCCCAGCAACCATTCAGCAGTAATAAAATAAAAAGAACATGAGATAGCAGCTTATTTTTACTTGTTTCATAAGTTTTCAAAGATATACCTTTTTCTCTAATGTCATATATTTAATTGAAAAATAATAAGAGCAGCAGCCTAAATTCCTCAGACTTTTAGTAATTTCATTATTCTCTCCTGCCACTTAGACATATTCCTTGTCTCACTTCCAAAATCATCCAAAATTTTTTACTTCCTCAATTATTTAAATGTGAGGGACATCAGCCCATCCTGACAAGATTATCGTCCTTCACCACACAGGATGCTCCTCTGCTGGGCTGCAGCATAGATGTGCTGCACCTCTACAATTCCACAGCCAAAGCACTTTTCCTTGCCTGTTCTCATTATTAACTCCTGCTCAGCACGAATTCCACAAGACTTCCTGATATATCTCCATCAAAAGCTCCGCTATTCAAAATGAAGAATTTTCATAATCTTCCAAATATCAGGCAACAGAAATGGGATGTAATAGAGGATTCTGCCAAACTGTTACAATTTCTGACAGTAGCACAGCCCTAAATTTCCACACTACCTTTGAGCACTTAATTTCTACACTACTCAAGTTCTAGAACTAGTAATTTCATCTAATTAACTCATTGCACTTTTTGCACAATCCATTTTAGACTGTTTCATCCTAAACAGATTTTTCTTTCAACCTCTTCCCTTCCAAGGGCAGGGTCCTTAGAATGGAATCATTCACAGTTTTAAAATTAATTAATTCAGTATGTTGTCAGATCCAGATGAAAAGTAAAATTATTCTATTCAGCAAAGTCTGTGACTTTTGTAGCTCACCACTGAATGGGGGCCAAGTCTGTCAGTCACAAAACTCTTCCATGACTGACTTTTCTACCATGGCAGAAAATTATATTCCTAAACCGGAAGAGATTTTGCCAAGAACACAACCAGGCAGATGCCCATCGGTTTGAGAGTCTCAGTAACTATATTACTGTATTATATTACTGTAAACAACCTTCCAGCCTCGTGGAATTTCTTATTTATCCTCTAAAATGTACTATTTCTTTAAAATAAAGATTGTCACAAAACATCTTCTCCACATGCCCCCGAGCAATTTCTAAGTCTAAGAGAAACTGTTAAAAAAATCTGTGAAATTCCAGATCTGACAGTTATTTTTAATCTTTTGAAGGCCAATCTGAAGTGTCACAGATATAAAATTTTCTGCTATCTGCAATCCTACCTGATTATTTCAGCTGATTGGGAAAAGGGGAAAAATAATATTAAAGAAACTCTTTGAAAGAATAATAAATTTGCTTTTTATGTGTTATAACTTATCCTGGATTTAAAATCCTGTTATATCAATTGTCTAAACCAAACTGGCCTTAAACAAAACTTGTCATCTCTGCAGCAACTTTTTAAAGAACATCATCTTTACACTCCTTGTCACAGAGAAGGTCTATCTGTGAAATATTTATTCCATTTCTTTCTGATTATTTCACAATCCCTAAAAAGTATTCATGCAACATTATTTCAGTTAATGCAATCTGCAAATTCCTGCTATATTTCATCCTACCAAGTAAACATTGCTTGACTTTCTCTCTCATGTCACACACTCCAGCAGCTGTGTCCTTGATGAATCTGGATAGAAATTACTTTAGATATGACAGCATTCATCACATTTGCTAATTTTAAACTTTCTCTTCTCAATTCAAACATCTCTTCATTCAGCTATTCCTGATACCCATTTATTGGCAAATACAGTAGTCCCTGGCAGCTGGCAATGTGAATTATACCTATTTATCCTAGAAATGAGCCAGCACTGCAGAATTTAACACTGGTTGAAAATCAGACAGAGACGACAGAGGTGACTGGGAGAGAAATGTAATAAGTGCTTGGATTTCTGGACAATCAATTCATGTTACTGTTAGTCAGTAGAATCTTAATAAATGTATTTTTGTAAACTTCAAGAACTAAAAGTCAGTTTACAAGTTCTCCAAGTACAAGGCTTTTCCTAGTGTTTCTACTTTTTAACAGCTAGGTCTACTCTTTTTATAGTCTTCCAACAACCTTCCACCCTCTTACAATCAAATGCAGTGCAGTCACCCAGGAGCTGAAACCACTGTCCGTGTGGTTTAGGTTCCTGGCTGCAAACAGGATGATGTCTCCATCGTGGATTACCAGCCTCTTAAAAGTTCTCTTGCAGGATGACACTTATTTAAATAATAAGCAGAGGACATTCCTTGTTTCCTAAATGTTTGATATGGACTGACTGCTCAAAGGTGCTGTCCTGCAAGATCATTTGTTTCACAATTCAGTGTGGAAAAACCCCTCTCTATTTTGATATTTGAGTAAGGACATAATGAAAATTCTGGTGTTTGGCCACAGATGCACCTAAAAAACTTCATGGAAGAGATTCCAAATTCATTTATCTTGCTAACATGATGGACAGTTATGATAGAAAAAAGGGTATATGAAAGTTTGCTTATATGGATAGAAAGCTCCATATTCAGGGAAAGGATGGAGAGAAGCTCTGGAGATATTATAATTCTCCAAACCAGCAGCAATTCAACCAAGAACAACTGGACAAGGTTTTGTGGCTCCATTTTGTTTCAGAAAGGCCTATTTTACTGAAAGGAATTGGCCAAAATGTTTGTTTTATTTTTAAATAGAAGAACAAAATGTTTCCAAGGAGTAGCAAGACTCTTCCGCTTCTCCACATCTACTCTACTGTTCTTAGACTTTACAAGTATGTACATACTAAAAATTCCAATTGTCATCATGGAAATGAACTAAATCTATGATGGAAAAAAATAAACAACTGACTAGTGACCTACAAATACTGAAACTATAATCAAAAATCTGCTGCTGAAGTTGAGGTATACTGTGGAAATATAAGAGAGTTTTGCATTTCTTCTTTTTATTTTATCCTACAAATCTGAATATAATAAACAGGCATCATAACTGCCATGATTTCATTCAAATAAATCCAACTCAGGGCAAAGTCTCCTGGCATATGTTTATGCTGTGCATTGCAGGCAGATGTAAGCACACTCTGAGCCTGGAAAAAAAGGCTTTCTAACTGCAGTGGCATGATGTGATGCCTACATTAATAAACCCTGCTGAGAGGCAGCTTTAGTTGTGCAGACTTGCTGCTGCGCTGACACACTTGCACGGTTTTCTTTCAGCTCAGAGCTCACACAGAACACTCCCAGATGTAGGGCATAAACATACCAGTGGTTTAAATGTACAAAAAAAAAAAAAAGGCAAAAAAAAAAAAAGAAAAAAAAAAAAAAAAAAAAAAAAAAAAAAAAAAAAAAAAAAAAAAAAAGGCAAAAAAAAAAAAAGCTCCACATCTTTATAAGCAGGGTATACTCAAACCTGGGATCAGCTTGGAGAAGTTACATGTCGAATTCCAACAACCAACTGCTGTAAGTACTGAAATGATGCCATTTGTAGCAAATTTACTGACATAAGATATGTAATCATACTAAAGCAGATCTGCCTCTAAGCTTTATCTTGCTGCAATTTATCTGTTTACTCCTATATTCCTAATTACTAAAAAAACAATTTTCATTTAAAATAGTGCTGTGAATGAGGCATATTTAAACATTATTGCAGACAGAAAAAATATTTATTAATCTCAAATATACTTTATACAAGTGCTGATCACTTTTCCAGAACTTGCAGTAGTTGCATTTTGCTGTTTCTAGAAAGTTGTCTCATTGCAATCAGAAATTACTCTCCATATTCACAGAGAAGCACAGCCATTTATATAACTTTATTTTAATCAGCAAACAGCCCCACTCAACAAATCCCCAACTGCACTGGATTACGCTTTCCTCTACAACACAGAGATCAGCTTCAAACTTTCACCCCCTGCATTTTTTTGCATACTAGAAGAGGGATAAATCAGTTTATTCCTTCCTCCAAACTGCCCAACAAGATGCTTTGGAGGTTTGTTTCCTTTTTTTTTTTTTTTTAAGTAACTTTGTTTTATGCAGTCAGGAATCTCTTAACACACTCTTGAAAACAGAGTCTATGCAAAAATTATAGATTTCATGTCAGCCCTGTAAAACAAACACAATGTCCAAAATCCAGGCAAGTGAGTTCCTTCTTATCTTCCTCCTCCCTAACTCTCTGGCATTTCCTTTCTGCATTAACACTCTCACTAATAAAAAATAATAAATAATAAAAAAATGCTAATCCAGCCCTAACGTGGAGTTTAACATGGATGGACAACACACCTTTGGATTGACTTCCACAGGCATTCATCATGTGGTAATTAAAATGTGTTTTCCTGTTTAATTATTGGTCTCCAATGACATTAGAGGAGACAAGGTGTTCCTCCAGGAGCTGACAGGCCCCGATTCTTTGGCAGCACCAAGGGCTGTCACACACCTGGTGGGCTCGATTTGCTTGCAAAATTCTGCTGGAAGAAGCACTTCTGCAATGCCTTGGGAAAAAATAAAATAAAAGTAGTGAACATCTGCTGATATTGATTCTGAGAATCTGAAACTTTAGGAAACCATAGATGGGATGCATTTGACGAGAGTTTTTCTGGAACATTTTCAGGCTTAAGCAAACAACATCTGTTAATATTGATTTTTGGGTTACGTTGAAACTTTCAGAAGAATTACAATCAGTGAGTGATTGAAAAGTGTTGCTATATATGTTAGAAGATCAAATACAAAACAAAGATTTGAAAAGTCTGTTTCTCTTTAGGTTCATTAATAATATACAATCCCTCCTCTCCAGAACTCAATAAAAAGAATAAAGGTGAGAAAAAACATTGACTTTATTTCACAGAGTAAAAGATCAGAGAATAAAATTAACATATATGAAAGTTGGTAAGAGTGTCTCATGCAAAATATTTCAGCTCATATAAACATTTCCAAAGCTACATTAGAATAAAAAATAATTAAATAAAAATAAGAAGAGAAATCACTATGACAAGCCTGAAAAAACTTGTTTAGAAAAAATACTTGCCAAAAAAAAAGAAGAAAAAGGAATTTTTATTTCCCCATCACTCTATAGCTTTTGAATCATTACCTAAACATTCACAAATTGTAAAAAGAAAGCTTCAAATTCCCTATGTTGGTGAACACTTCAGATGTGGTTTATGGATGTCAAAGGCATTTTTGTGTTTGAACTTTACCATTTTTCTTTTCAGGTGGCATTTTCCTGTATTAGAGAACTTTTAGTGACATAATCAATTCACTCACCAATCTTTGATTTAGTAAATGATTCAGTGCAATTCAATTGCATGTGGAAACATCAATACAATTATTTTCGTATTTCATTTCCATAGTACTTAGTTAACTCCAGTTCTCCTGCAGTAACTGAACATTCATGTTGCATTGAATGAAATATTTGCAACACACAAAACACTATGGAAGAGAAAATATTAGGGGAAATACTTCAATCACGTACAATTAATAGAAAACAGCTATAAAGTAGAACAGAGGTTTTAAGAGACTGTTTTCTGAGGCACTGGACTTGACAGTCATTAAACAGAATTAAAGCTCCTTCCAGTGACAAAGGTAAGAGTCACATGGAAGAATTTACTCTTCTGCCAAACTTCTACATCTTTTCCAGTCACAGATCAGACAGGATAGGAACAGAAAAAGGTATTAATGATAAAGGTATTAATGAATCAACATCAGCTAAAGGTCACACAACTCATACATCAGAGGCATCTGAATGCAATTACCTGTCTAAAAAATAAGTCATTTATTCACAGAAAATATTTCAGAGGACAGAGGATTCTATTCCATATATGTACCTTTTCATATCTATGCTGCTTCTCTGTCCTCCAGAAATTTTGTTTGCTCTTGAGGGATTTCTTGAAGTCAAATCCCAGCCATATGGAGGGAGCAGTCAGTTCTATTTATCTTTCACACGGTATGAAGTACTCCCAGCCAGTCCAGGATCTTGCTGGTGAATCTAAGCAAGACATGGGTAATGTTAGTAGTCAGAAAGCAGCACTTGACAGCACTGTGTGCTTCCTTCAGTGGGGAACATCTGTTTGCAAACCACCAAACTACCATTAAAAAAAATCAGGATTTCTCGTGGTTGATGTTTTCCTCTATGTAGCTTGGACTACTGTGTGCATATATATCTATGCACATGTGAACAGACACTCTGTGTGTGCATTCAGATATGTTTGTCTTGTTACAGACAGGCTTTCCCAAGTCCTGACAATTTTATTATATGCAGTTTATAATTCCTTCCTGGTTTAGATTTCCCTGTAATTCTTCAGTCCAAATAACATTTGGGGTTCTCTGCACCAGCTTTAAGAGAAGCTGTGGTTGGTGCCATGTGTCTTGTGTGTCCTGGACTGTTCTGGTCCCCAGGGAGAAGAGATCCACCTGTTTACTCCCTGGGGAGCCCAGATCTTCCTTAACAGCTGGCCAGAAACCACAAACTGGAGTCCCACCTGTCGTGGGTTCGACCTTGGCAAAATGCCAAACCCCCCCAAGACCCACAAGGTCCCAGGGAAAGGAGGGAAGGGAAAAAAAAAACATCTGAAACTGGAAAAAACTATATACATATATTTACAGGAAAGTTACAATACATATACGTACAAATATAAGAAAAAACCCCAATAATAACCTCATCCAGAGCTATCCACCCCAATAACACACAGATTCCACCACCCAAAACTCACATGGAAGCAAAACTAATCACGTTTCTCTGAAAGAGCCCCCAGCAAAGCAACATCAAACAAAAGTATTTCCTTCCCAGAGCCCAGAACTGCTGTGGGCATCTCGGCAGGGGAGCGGCAGGGCCTGTGGCTCTGGGAGCAGCAACAGGGAGTCCCTCACACCGCACGGAGAGAGGGAGGGCCAGAGAGCCAGAGATGCCTCCCCCACTAGATTTATACTCCACTTGACATCAGATGATATGAAATACCTCTTTGGTTGCTCAAGTCAGGTGATACTTGCCCCTCTGAATCTACAGAGTGCCCCATGGCCCAAAAACTGAGGCCTGCTAAATTTGGTTTCAGGCCTAACTAAACTAAGGCCTTAATCTAAGTTTTTGGGGGTTTTATCCAACCCATCACACCACTACATCACTGGGCTGACAGAGCTCACCACTCTCAGGACCCTACATAAAACAAGACCCATCAACTCTTAGTATGTCACCAAAGAGGCTTATGCCAGGAATTGTATACAGGAATAGAAGGAAAGAAAACTGAAATACATGTTTTAAGGAAAAACCTTCATTCTGTCACCAAAAGACCATTCAAAGTGCTAATTGGTGAAGAAAAGTCAGAATGCAGGTCCTGCACTGATTGCTGGAAAATGCTGAGATAATAAAGGCATGGAGAATCTAAGAGATATAAAAAAAGACATGGCAGTTCTTAAATATTTGTGGAAATGCTTTCCTGGTTCACAGCAGCTCTGGCCAAAGTCCAGAGTGTTTCAGTTGAATCAGAGTCAACCCACCGTTCTGCTGTTCTTCAAACACAGCATCAATTCCCAAGCAAACACACTCCTGTTTTCTAAGCCTGTCTTTAAAATGCAACCATTGCACAAGTCAAATGCTTTGATGTTGAGTGAGTTATAATGAAAACTGTAGAAAAGCAATAAAAAGCACATTCACTCATGACAGCCCTTTCCCCATATTCTGTACAGTGAGAACACAATGGGGCCAGGAATATTCAAAGGACAGAATAACCAGGTAGAAAATTCCTACCCACTGGCCAAAACTCAATTCACTAAATATTATATATATATATTTATAT
>VXBX01001518.1:3568-15486 GCA_013400415.1 Scytalopus superciliaris
TTGTAATGTTTTTGTGAAGTTGCATGTTATCTTTGTAAAACCCTTTTTGCCAAAATGCCTGATTTCTCACCAAATTAAAGGAATCTCTTAGAGAAAATGTGTAAGTTATTCTCCAGATGTTAACTCAAGGTGCCAAAGAAACAGTGGCTTTACAAGAGTTCATGTGAGCAAAATCTCTTGGAGCCTAATATTCAAGTATAACACCCAGTAAAAGTTTGGGACTGAGGTGTAACAGCACAGCAGACTTAATTTGTTTTGTTTTTTTTAAGAAAGAGAGGCAGGATTGAGTTTAGAAGACTGATTAAAGCAACTGCAACATTTTTATAGCTATAAAAAATTCAGATATTTNTTTTTTTCTGTTGACATCATTGCTTCTGTACAACCACACTTCATGATTCAGGTATCTCAGTTTCCTTTTGTAGGTCTAGTTAGAGATGATATAAGGTTGGGTTAACACTTTTCAACCTGACAGGTCTTTTGAATTGTTTCTAATCTCACATTAATAGGTACTTTCACAACTACAGAAGAGGACCCAACTGTGTTTTGACAAATACCAAGTTTCTTCTTGAAGACAAAATTTATCAGGGGAGCTATGCACAGATAATGCTGTCAGGAACGATTCAGAGTACAGCCTGGGTTATATGTTTGGCAACTTCATTTCCCCAAGGGAAAAAAAATAAAGCAACAAAATGTGAAAACTTTTGTTCTGCAAACACCAGCTACTTCTTTATTACTAGCAAATATTTATTGATTACTTTTGAGTAAGTTGAAAAGGCTTCTTTATATATTTTGTTTAGTCTGAGTTTGTTTCTTTGTGTTTTGGAGGGGGTTTTTTTCTTAGGTTTTTTTTTTTTAATTAAAATTTCAACACAACCTTGCTGTTCTTTCCCACAAAAATTCCAGCTGAGTAATGGCTTCATTCTGACCCACATGCCAACCTATTTCCCATCAAGTCCCTCTGAATTTCTGATTGTCTTGAGGTAGTTTTATCTTTCATACTCTTCCACTGTATATTAGACCCTTCTTTTCAGATTCTTGTGTGCCATGAACCTGTACTATCTCATGCCTTTAGGTTAGAAATACATGTTCTCTTGAAACTAAGAGTCAGTTGACCTCCTAGTTCAAGAGTATTCCAGTGAGACTGCTCTCAGGTCTTGAAAGAATGGTAATGAAAGAATGTTATCACATGGATAGGGGTGACTTCAGATTTCTTGAATTGGTCTAATAAAGACCTGTTTGTCCTGCACCCAGTGACTAGTATTGCACTGCCTGACATATTGATGGAAAGAGTTATCTAGTGAAAGAAAATGACCTATAATTTACAAATTGTATTTCCATTACCCACCTATCTAAAAAAAAAAAAAAAAAAAAAAAAAGTCTGACCCTGCCTGAATGTCTTATCAAGTTAGGTTTTTTCGGGGCATTAGGTGATCAAAATGTTTAACAGTAGGAAGCTTCATTTTACATGATTCAGGGCAAGTTTTTAATTTATCTCAGTGACTGTTTCCCTAAGCTGTAAGCTGGATTATTTTTGACAATGGAATGACTTAATTTGAAATTAATATGGAAAATCTTTACCAGATTGTATCTGATGTCCTAACTTGCAAGGAGAGTGCTCTGTAAGCTAACCTATCAGTCAAAATAATAAATATCTCTGTTAGAGTCCAGCTAACAAAGATGAGAGAAGGCAAGGGGATGGAGGTGGAAGGCTGAATCATAGTATGTGTCTCATAGTAGCAAGGATGGTATGAATACAGCAGTCAACCTTTCTTCAACTTTCTAAGAAACAGCACACCCTATTGATTTGAAAATTCCATATGTTCTGCAGTGCCATTTGTTGGGAATAATCACCTAGTTTAAACTAAAGGGAGGAATCAGTGCTGGGATACTTTGGAGGCAGCACCATCTTCTACATAAAATTTTCTTTGCTAAAGGTATTCTTTTAATGAAAAATAGTTAAATGTGCCAATGAACGTTTTCAGCTACACATGTGTATTGTAAAAGTTTTCTAGCTAGCAAGTAATTATAATCATGGGGATATATAGATACTTTATGTATCAGAAACCTATAGCATTCATGAATTCTGATAGCAAATGTACTGCTGATCTCCAGTTCCCGAAAAAGCTGCTTGATATCAATTCTGCCCTTCTACTGCTCTCTCTTGAGATCCCACCTGAAGTATTGTGTTCAGCTCTGGAGCCCCCAGCATAAGAAAGACCTGAACCTGCTGGAGCCAGGGAAGAGCCATGAATATGATGAGAGGGCTGGAGCACCTCTCCTATAAGGAAAGGCTGAGAGAGTTAGGATTGTTCAGCCTGGAGAGGGGAAGGCTCTGGAGAGACTGTGTAGCAGCCTTTTCAAAGGAGCCTGCAAAAGAGCTGGAGAGGGACTTTATACAGGAGCATGTAGTGATAAAACAAGGGAGAATGTATTTAAACTGAAAGAGGGTAGGTTTACATTAAATACTTGAAAGAAACTCTTTACTATGAGGGTGGTGAGGCTGGAACAGGCTGGCTGGAGAAGTTATGGATGCCCCATATCCCCAGAGATTTTCAAGGCCAGGCTGGATGGGTATTCTCTGAGCAACCTAGTCTAGTGGCAGGGGTCCCTGCCCATAGCAGAGGGTCTGGAATTAGATAATCTTTAACATCCTTGCCAACTCAAACCATTCTATGATTCTATGATTTACAGTGATGTTAATTCTTTGAACTGAATTGAGCCACTAGAGCTGACAGACATATAACTTCAACAAGAAACAAATGCAAAAAAATCCCTTAGTCTTCACTTTTCTAAATTGTGATAAAATACCTCAAAACTTCTTTCAAAATGCCATTGAAGAAGGTCAAAGGCACATATGGTTGCAAATAAAATATCAGATGCTCACCTGGAATAATTGAATAACATTAATTAATAGTTAGCCTTTTCTGAGAGAGAGCATAGTAAAAATAAATGTAGATGATCCAAGCAGGTATGTTTTGGAATGCATAAGCTTCTAGAGTAATCAGAGACAGACTTTAAATGCAAAGAGGGTTCATTAAACAAGTTAACCAAAAGTTCAGATATTGAATTAGAAATCTGACTTTGTTTAATCATTTTTATGTCAAAAGACAGAGCTTGATCAAGTCAATAACATTTTTAATGTATTTTTATGGCATATATTTAAGTATTTTTTTAATTTGAGCAGTATAATCCTTTTTTTTTAAATTTTAATCTCAAAATATCTAAAAAAAAAGTAGCATCCGTAGCAATATTTTTATTACTGCTAGTGGGTATTTGGGGAATAGTTTGAGGAAATGAGATAGAAACTACATTTTATTTGAACTCTCTTAAGTTTGTACAATTTCCTGTAATTAACAGGATTATTACTTTCATGGGAGGGTCTGAGCAATCTCAAAGTAAAAAGTTAGTTTTTTATTTTCTCTTTTACTCTACAAAATGAATTTCCATGCTGCACTAATGATTGATAACTCTTCTGTGTTTATGGGTTATCAGAGTTCACTCTGCTGGTGCTTGAAAAGCACGTCTTGAGATTTGCTCTTGTAGTAGCAGTCAAGTAAGAATAGAAAACTCCAACCTTGTAAAAAATGCAGAAAGCCAATGAGGAAGGGAAAGATAGATCCCCTTAATAAGCTGAGCCATTTCTTCATTAATGATTAATCTGAATTCTTTCCCTAGTTCTGTAGCCTGCTCATATATTTCAAAAGTTATTCACCATATTGATGTTCAGGTACTGAGGATGAGTTTGAATTCCATATGTTTTGATTAACTCCAGCTTTTCAAGAACAAAGTAAAGGACATTTTAAAATTTAAGTGTGATCTTGTTATAGATTTTAGGAGGTTTTTAGAGTTTGGATGAAAGAAATAATAAATTTTCAATTTTCTTTGACTTAGCACTAAATGTTCTCCCTCAAACCAAAGATTACCTTAAATAGTGGAAAAGAGGCCTTTATTCAAGCTCTAACCACAGACTCTCAGATAACCAGGTGTAATAGTTACTGGTTTAATCTAAAATGGTTAACATAAAACTGACAGTCTTTTTTCTAAATAGTATTTAGGGGATACTGTAATGAATGACACTTCTTAAGGGCAGCCTGGGCATACGAACAACCAGTTTTTACATATCCAGCTCTTTACTTCATTGTTGTCATTAGTGTTAATTCCAACTGCCATTAAAAGCAGATTATAAAGTATTCTGGTCTCAGTTTGCTGCTCTAATTTGTATGCAGCTAAGTCCAGAGATGAGGATGAATTAATTTGTTGTGATGAGCAGCAGGTGCTCTGTGTGGGTGTTCCTACTTGAAAGATGCAAGATGAGACTCTATATCATGTTCTTAATATTTTTTCTGATAAGAATTGTCCTGTTTTATCTGTGATATTTCTGAAAAATAACATCTCAAAGTCACTTGTACAGATGGTGCCTCAGTAGCTGTATATGTATAGCTGCATTGGAGCACCTGTGAAAGGCAGAGATTTCATGAAATGAAGAAGACTTTCTGGCAGACAACACAGATTTAATTACCAGAATGTGGAATTTCTGTCAGGTGCAGCTGTTTCTTTTTTTGATTTTCTTATTATCAGCACATTGTTCTCCATTTTAAGACACATGAAGTACAAGTAAATTGCATACTAAAACCCCCCACAACTGCTTTCCTCTTTTTCTCAGCACTTCCTTATGATGGGAAGATGAGCTCAAAAATTTCTTGTTCTTGTCAACAAACGTGATGTTTAACATCCCATCAGCCATCTTAAAGAAACTAGAGGATTTGAACACTGTAAACCTTTAGTTCACCATTGGTATCTATGGTTTGTTCTGTAATCAGAATTTTAATTCACAAAAGAATACACACAAAAATTAAACTCATTATTTTCTCTTCCCTCTCTCAGCACATACAAAATATTTATTTATAACATTTGTATCTATTTTTCCTTTTTCCAATATATACATAAAAAATAAACAAAAATAAGCCTGAAGTTGTATTTATAAATGGGGTAAGTCTTCAGGTTTTTAGAAAATAACTTTTTACTTTATAAGACTTGCTTTAACTTTTAGTGTTGCTTGTTTGATTATTGTGCCCTATTAAATCCGAATACACTGCTGCTTCTGTCCTCATACCGTCCTGAGTAAGTGATGACTAAGAATGAAACACAATCCTCATTTTATGGTTAGGTAGGAACTGCACCACAGTCTGTGTTAGCTATGATAGTATATCCCTTATCACCCTCATTCCCTTAGCACTCCCGTGTGCCTTCGCATTCTCAGCATGTGCCTCTTGTCACGGTGGTACACAGGCAAAGTTAGTCAGAGGTGAATGAGCTGAAGGCCAGCAAACAGCAGGACTGGAAAACCTGTCTTGGGCAATAGAATCATAGAATGTCCCAAGATGAAAGGGACTCACGAAGTTCATCAAAGTCCAACTCCTGGCCCTTCACAGGACAGCCCCAAGGGTCTGTCTTGTATGTGGGTCCTTCTAGTCATGTGGAACTTAGATGAATATGGCTGATCCCTACACCACCAGAATGAGCTCTGAATAGGAAAACACTCAGTAATATATGGGTTTCACCCCCTTCCACAGGTTTTAGTTTCCACTGATGGACAAGATTGTATTAATACTTGAAATAGTCCTGTAGTTAGAAGACTTTCTATGACACTGTGCAAAGAATTGTATACAAAGGTTTCTAGTATACATTTTCAAGTGAACATTCATATTGAAATTAAAGAAAAATCTCTTAAACTTGTGCATTTCTGAAAATACTTGGTCTATAGAGCAAATGCCCTGTTCCAGACATTTGCTTCTGACAGGACTAGTTTTATCCTTACAGCTTGAACATTGTCCTTCTGAATATTGAATCAAGAATGTGATGTTATTTTACTGTATAAGAGTTACTTCAGTTTATGCATGAGGTTCTTCTAAAGACTGAGAAGTGCTAGAGATAACTGTTCCCATCAGAGAAAACATCACTTGTTATTTCCAAAGTATACATGAATCCTATTCAAAAAAATAATTTTCAATATGGTGATAGGTTAATATTATATCATGGAATGCATACTGGCAGAGAAGCATAAAACAGGGGAAATAAAACTATGCAGTAGCATGCAGTGGGGGAGGTGAGAAGG
This sequence comes from Scytalopus superciliaris, assembly GCA_013400415.1. NCBI lineage: Eukaryota > Metazoa > Chordata > Aves > Passeriformes > Rhinocryptidae > Scytalopus > Scytalopus superciliaris. Next base: position 9,684 of record VXBX01001518.1, read on the forward strand.
GAAAGTAGGCTGGAGTTGGTGTTAAGGTCACATTTTATTCACTTGCTCATTAATGGTATGGGAGGAAGAACACAAATTTTTATAGTAGAGACAGGAACATATCAACTGGAGTTTTTCATAAGTCTAATTGAGAAGCAGAAAAATAATGCATTTAGATACCAAAAAGAACAGGACAACATAATGGGAAAAATAATAATAATCTGAATGACAGAGGTTTGGTCAGATGGAATTACTTGAAAATTAGAAATGTAAATATCTGGGTTTTTAGAAATGGGCACTGAAAATTATAAAAGGCAGTGAGACAAAGGAAAAGTGGAAGCATATTTCAGGGAAAGAAGGAAATAGGGTGACTGATTTTAAATATACAGAGAAATAACATATCACTGGACAAATGATAGTGTGTCTCTGCACTGCTTTGGTGAAAACTTGCCTGAGGTATTTTGTGATCTCTTCATCCTAGAAAATGACAAATGATAAATGCTGTTACTAAAAATGATTAAACATCTGTGAGAAATGTGTTCACAGGAAAAAAAAAAAGGTTAAAGACCTTACACATATATAGAGGGGGAAATCTTGATTGTACGGCTGAAAACTCAAAGTCATTTCTGATTCTTGATTTCCAGGACTTGATCCATACATAGGCTGCAGCAGTTTCAGAGGTTACATACACATGTTGCTCAGCACTCTTCATTGCTATAGACCTCCTCCTCCTCATTTTCTGCCCAGCAGTGCTGTGTCCTGTGTGGGGTGAGCCAGGATCTGCAGCTCTTGACATGTTTGTGCAGAGACAAAGAGCTTTGCTGTGCCATGTTGCATAACACCTGCTTTTCAAAATGTTTTTGTTCTCTTATAACTGGGAGGTCTCTCACAGCTCAAATTTATCCAAAACACGATAAACAAGAAATAGATATAAAAATGGAAATATTATTATGCCACTGGATAAAGCCCTGGTGTTCGACTAAACTGACCAGTGAATGTAGTTCAGGTTCCTCCCATCTAAAAAACAGGAGAAGGTAAAAAGAATGGACAGCAGCCACAGCTCAGAGTATGGAGTGACAACAATCAGAGAAATTAATAGAGAGAATATGAGTTTTTCACATGTAGAAAAAAGACAGATGACAAGAGTCATAATAGATGTTAAAGGAAACTTCCCATTCTGACCATTCATGAGACTGACAGTGGTGCTCCCAATGCCTAGACTTTAACTGCTGGGAACAAAGGCCTTCAGAGCAGGCAGTTCCAGTGAGCCCATGGGTGCCCTGCAAACCCCACTCACACACAGTCAGACCAGGTTACGTCTCTGCTTTGACCCAGGTTTCCCATGGTGGAGCCTCAGATGTCTCCGTCCATAAAGACATTTACTCATGGCACAGGCACACGGAAACAGCTTGAGCTGAGTACCTCTGAGAACCCTAAACAAAAGACCCCATGGCTTTTATACTCTTGCAGTCCAAGCATGCACGTGTCTTGCTCTTCCTCCTGAGTCCTTCATTCCTGCTGTCTCACAGTGTCCATCCACCTGAATAGTGCCACTGGTCTTCATCGCCTTTGTTATCCAAGAAGCTGGCAGCTCATGGCATCTGCTGTCACTCAGGGTCCATTCGCCTTGCTGGCACAACCTGTCTTCACGTCCTTTGTTAACCAAAGGGCTGGCAGTTCTTGGGCTCCCACCCAGAACTCAGTCTGCATCTCAATCTTCTGCTTTCAAACCAAACTACCTGCACCAGAAGTATCCCTCAACATAGAGACTTCAAAAAATATTGTGGTCAAAGTAATTAAGGAACAGGCTCACTGTTTCTCTTGATAAAAGTGCACAGAGACATAAAATAAAAGAGGTAATACCTATCATTTGGTTTGGGGTTCATGCTAAGTGGACTTTGAGAGTTTTCACTATGTGAAAATTAAACTTGGAACATCTTTCATCACTGAGTCATAGCTAATAAAAATAAATGCATATGAGTATGAAATGGAACTAGGCGAGTCTGTGAAGGAAAACACTGTGGAGGGTTTTTAAATAAAACATCATTTTAGCTCAGGAAATCTCTGACCCTCCTTCAGGCTGAGCAAGACCTAGAGAAAAACAGTATTACATGATTCTTTGTTCTTGAACTCTTTTCTAGCTGCCTATTGGTCTCAGTGTGTGACATTGAAGGAGCTCCTGGTCTCTCCAATAAAGTCATTGTTACAGCCTTAATGGCAAGGTCTGGTAGAGTTTTTCTGAGACTGTGGAGCGTCCTCAAAGTACATTAATTAGAAAACAGAGATACAGTGCATAGTTTCACTGATATCATGCAGCCACATTGAATTTTGTCTTTAGTTTTTAAGATAATAAAATAACTCTTTGTTACTTGTCTCAAACTGGTATTAGCTAGTCACATAGTGCACTCTGTCCTAGAGATGACCATGTTCAATGTGGGATGAGTATATATTCCACCACATTGAATTTGTAAAATGTTTTGGGATTCTTTGAGATGAAATGAGCTATATAAATGCAAGCTGGTATTATGTTTGCAAAATCTGTGTGACTGAGAAGATCAGTCTTCCAGAAAAATGTCAGCAGATACAACCAGTTTATTATTTCTGGAGGCTGAGAATAAGAAAGTGATAGAAAATAAACTCAGCAGACTGGATAAAAGTGATTTGTTTTGGTTTCTTTTCCTTCCTGAAAGAAAACAATGGATTCTAGCAAATATTAAATAACACTTTAAACTTGACCTTTTGCAGTTCACATAGCCTATCATCCTTATGTATCACAGCCTGTCTGTTCTACATGAAAAACTACCTTAGCCAATAATGCACATATATATGAGATATAATACAGTAAATCTGTGATTAAATAATTAAAAGCATTACTTTCAAATTACTTTGCAGAAATCTGGGTGCCAATGTGTTATAGATGTGTTTTATGCAAAGAATATTTTCTCCCTGCATATTTCACATAGTCACATCTCAGACAATCAGCATGGTGTACTTTTTGTCACTGTCTTGCATACTGCAATTCAAAGGGGAGGTCAAAGCCATACAGCCAGACTCAAGAAGACTACAAATAGTAAAACAGCAGTAAGAGACAAGGGTCCTACCTTATAACTTCTGAGTTACCAAGTTTGTAATTTTTGTTTAGCACTGACAGGATACCTACCCAGTTTCTTTAGAGGAACAAAAGAGAGTACTTTCTCTAGAGGCACTTGTGCAACTGGCAGTCTGGCAGGTTCAATAGCTGTCTGTTTGCAACAAATCCCTGTGCCTTTCTGTCACCTCTATCCTGGCACTTCAGAGACAAAAACTGGTTGTACCTCATTTGTCTCTAAGTGAATGTGATCTGTGAAAAGCCATGTTTTGTGCTGTCGGGTGAAAGTCTGAAGAAAATGAGACATGTATAAGCTGAGAAAAGAATGCAAGCAGAGAACTGTCATATTCAGAGGTACTCTGTCTCAGTCTTTTTCACTTCAGAAGGTTCAGAAATAAAGGTCTGGTGTTTTCTATATCACGTGTAGTGATATAGGAAGTGATGTACTGTGTGTGCACAATTGTTTCAGCTTGCGTGAACCAAACATACTGTGGCTATGACTGGACTCAGCTGACTGCATGCAAGGAGTGATATATCTGGGCCAACAACTTAGTGGGCACTGGATCAGCTGTAACTTAGGAAATGGTTTATTCTGCTCTTTGTAGCTGCGAAGTTGCAAGAACATATACACTTCCACTATAACAGTCATCAATGCAATAGACATTGAAATACATTTGCAAACAAAACTGTGAAACTCGCTCGCTGTTATTCTTTAGATCATTTATTATCCCTAGCTATTTTGGCAACTGCCAGCTATTTGTAAAATGTCCCTGTAGTGGAAAGAATTTCAAATGTAAGTTCAAATACTGGTTTTGCTCCATACAAAGCACAACACTCCTTTTTAACTATCATCCATTAGATATTTGAAAGCAATTATTCTTCAGGACAAAATACTTTCATTCAACCGAGTAACAGCAAAAATAGGCTCTTACTTTTTCAATTCCTCCACACTGAATTGCATGGAAATGTTAATTGTTTATTAAGAAACTCTAGGCTGAAAAGTAATTTCTCAAAGTGGCTGGTGGAAAGAAACAAATACCACAGAAACAACTTCTGTGTAAATTGGGATAGTCTGGAAACAACTAGAAAACAGAATAAAGCACCGCATAATTTTCTCAAAGAAGTTATGCAAGGTTTAATTACCTGGAATGGGATGTACCAGAAGTCTTTATTGATTTCAGATGAAGCTTTTGGTGCTTGACACTCTGCAAATCAACTACACAGTAGAAATTCTCCATTAAAATGTAACTGCATACAAATTACAGTTTTTGCAAATCTTCAATTACATGGAATTTTTTTAAATGCTCATACAGAAAAAAGAGCCCTTAGATGTTACATTTTTCAAATGATCTACTTTCAACTTGCTGCCAGGATTTTTTATTAAATAGGCTCGGTGAAGGAAAATGTGTTGTTTTGTTTCACTCTATGTCAGCCCCTTAATAATAATCAGATCCATAAGGTGGAAAGGACATTCTCTGCAAAGGATTTGGCAAGGAGAGCTTGAGATCCTGGCTCTAAACTCTACAAGTCTCAAAGATGCCTGAAAGGAGAGGCCATCAATGATCACCTTGGAAACTTCTTACCACACATTAGTCTACTTTCTAGATTATCTGGTGCACCGCCTCTGACTCAAGACCCAGGAGGTACAAATACCTCTCCATACTTTCCATTTCACTTTCAAAGCAGCCAACAGCTGCAAAACTAGTCCACTGTTTCTAAGGGAAGAAAACAAGAAGACGATCCTGGAAACACACTGGCTCTTCAGTGGTAGAAATCCTTTTGGCTCTTCAGGAGAAGAATCTGAGCTATCTTGTGGAAAAGTTCTGGTTGAAACAACTGTGATTTCAATATCTTCTTGTACCTCTATGTGTGAGATCCCCAAGCCCCTTCCTGTGATCCATCTTAGAACTCCCACTGATCAGGAGGCAATAAAATCAAGAAAGCTCAAAGCAGTTTGTTGTGCCATTTTGTTGCTGTTGCCAACTTCAGGGCCCATCCCAAAATATCTAAACTCTCGGTCTTGGTCCTCTATCCCATTGCTTAAGAATAGCCCATAGATTTTGTCATTTTTGTTTCTGTTAAGCTTTCATGGAAATTTGAAATGCTAAGTGAAGGCTTTTCAAATCGTGTTTGCCAGCAGGTATTTACTCTGTCATATAGACTGTTTCTTGTACTTCATGATTAATACCTGAATAGTCTTTACCACTGGGGCTCAGTTAACGTGTGATAGCCCTTAGATTTTTCCTTCAAGTCTGTAACTTCCCTTAAGACTGTGATTTAAGACATTAAAATATCAGTTCATTTAGTTTCTTTTATTTTGGTGGTTTTTTTTTTTTTTAGGGTTTTTTGGGTTATTTTGTTTAGTTTAACAAGGAAAATATAGGGGTTTTTTAATATTCAAAAAAAAATTAGTAAAATATAAAACATCACCTTAGTTTTAAAAGTGGGGTTCCAAGGCACAACAAAAATTGACACAAGTGCAACTAAAGAACTAACCTAGAATGTCAAAATATTGGATATCTGAGTTACTTACCTTTTGCCATAAGAATTAATCCCCAATTCCCTCTATATATTAATTTTGTTTTATTATCTATGAACTTGCATGTTTGTACTGGAATAAGAGAAAAATTAATCTCATCCATGATTCAAATTACTTCTTTTTTTGGCCAGTGTTAACCATAAATTGTGGTACTGCAGTAAACAGCAGTCCTTGTGCACTTGCCTTTTTTTTTTTTT
>VXBX01001518.1:18089-38457 GCA_013400415.1 Scytalopus superciliaris
AAAAAAAAAAAAAGATAAAATGCCTATAAAGTTGACAAGAATAGAAATCAGCCCTTTTGGCTCCTTTCTTAAGCAGACGTATTTCTTCTTCCACTTCTTCCACTTTCATCCACCACATATCTGACTTCTGTATCAAATGAGAGTAAGTATGCAGCAGACAGTATGTCACATGCAGTGTTAAAGAGGTCCTAGCAATGTCTCCTTTTAATATATGAAGTGATTAGGTTTTAAGAAGTCATATTACTCAAATTAAGATTAAAAAAATATAAATTTTTGGAGGGATCTCTCCCTCTACCCTCAATCAAAAATAAGACTTTTTCCATTTTTTTTTTCAGTACCTAGTAATTAAGAGGAAAATAATTCAAATTTTAACTCTTCTACTACTTCCTTTCTTTCAGGAAAACACAAGTGTTTCACTCTTTATTATTATTATTTTTAATCAGAGAGAACATCCATATACGAAACATACAGATAAATACATATGTATTAATGTCTTTTAATGCTCCTGGCCTTGTATTTCCAGCTGTGTCCATTAATAAAAATGGTTATTCTATATTGAAAAGATACTATTGCAAGTATTCCTTTGAATTATGGAGAACTTTAAGATTCAGCCATTTCACCAAGACGTTTAGGACAGCAGAAGTAGCTACCTAAGGACAAAAAGAGACTGCTCATACCAAAATCAATCTTCCTTTGAGTCAGAAGTCATGTTCTGTTCAGGTCAGACCTCACATATAATGAAAAGTCAAAAAGACAAAATTGCATTAGGAGAAAATAAATGATTTGGCTCATTCAATGAAGACTTAGAATAACAAATTGCCAGAATCTGGAATCAATTTTCACGTGATCTACAAACAGTAGGATTGCTCTGACCTTCAGATGAGATTAATTTGCAAGTAATAATTCACTGTGTTCTCAGTCTTATTGCATTTACTGCTTTCACAAATCTTCTGTACCCTTTTTTCCACTCTTCTCTGCTCAGTTCCTGATGTTTAAGTGGCCTGAGGATAAAGAGTCTTAGGATGGTGCCAGGTGGTCTGGGCTGATTCCAAGACAGAGGAGTAACTCTTCAGCTATCGCTCTTCCTCACTCACTATGGCTTGAACAGCAAAGAAGATATTGACATAGAAGTAATGGGGTTTTATTTGTTGCTGTTGTTGTTTTTTGTTGTTTTTTTTAATTATTATTATTATTATTTTCTTTTGGGAGTTGTAGTGTGGTTTGGTATGGTTTGGTTTGTTTGTTTTGTTTTAAAAACTCAGAAAGACTTTTAAGGAGGTGTAAAAAAAATAAAATTCTCATTTCATTTCAGTCTGTGCGGAACTGGCAACCTGCCAGTTCAGATGCAACTAAGACATCCAGAAACAAGAGGTCTACTGATATACGTTATAGGTCTATACATGCATTAGTGTTCATGTATCTCATGTCTGTTACAGACATTTGAGAATTACAGCTGGTGGGGGCTTACAGAACAATGTCCATGCTGAGACAGTAAATTGTTTAATCCTCACTTTACAGGGTTTCTGCTAATGAAAGGACACTCTTCCCAAAGTGCTGCATTATGAGCTTCTTCAGTTGGGTTCCATACTTGTGTCAGCCATTACATCTCTTTTTAGAGAACCGGTGCTTTTGTTTTGGTTATCAGTGACTTTCCTACTGTATGAAAAACCAGCCTATGACTTAAAAAAGTAACATGAAACAAATTGGGAAGAAAAATGTAAAGGATAAGGGCCATCTTTCATTTAATAGGAGGTTTTGAAGATACTGGTTGCCTGTGTAAATCTTAAAATATATGCAGGACCTCCTGAACAAGGATCCTGCAAGAAAGAATCAGGAATCATTACCAATAGTAACAATGAATTTTACATGCTATGAATTCTGTGAATTTAATATTATATCAACATACTCAGACACTATAAACACCTGTGATAACTTTTGCAAACACTTGCAAACACTTCTGATAATAATTGGACATGTTAATAGAAAACCAGGAGTACGAATTACCGCTGTTGAAAGTGACATACAGTCGGACTGGGTCCCACAGTCTTCAGTCTTCCACCTCAGCTTATAGTCTTCCACCTCTGCTATCTGTGCCTTCATGAACGTTGATGGAAAGGAAGGCTCCTATGGACCTAGAGAGCAAATATTTTCCAGAACAATGCATCTCTTCTTTGGATCCAAGCCTCTTACAATGTAGAAGATGTGAGCCAGATTAACATATCATTATTAAATGCATGTAATTTTACTTCCTAATCATTAGCTACAGTACAATAGCATTCCAATATTTATACTGGAATGATTATCTATGAGAAATTATTATTTAGTAAATAGCCCCAAAAATAATATACTCCTGTGGTAGCTGCCATTTGTCGATGCCTTGAAGTATCTGACCGTGTCATCGCTTGTTCCTTTGGACAAGTGAGAGACTAACAGCTGGTGGTTTTGCTTGTCTCTCTTTCATCAGTAGGCTGGAACTAAGCTGTCCCACAGACCATGTTGAAACGTTTCTGTAAGTTCCTGATTTTTAGCAGTTCTATCCATCCTGCTCTGTGTCCCATCACTGCTTTAAGTCATGCACTTCACAAGTTTGTAACAATGTTTGATGTATTTGTTGTGCGTTTTGGCATAAGATTTGTTATTGTGTCATTGGTAGTTCTGCTCTCATCTTCAGGAGCACTGCATGCCTTTTGCCACCTAGACATTTACACACTTTTATGTTAGCTTTTTACTCAGAACTGCTTAATAAATGTTCATTTCAAGTCTATAGCCTGCCAGAAGTGCCTTTTCTTTTTTCTTTTTTCTCTTTTCTTTTCTTTTCTTTTCTTTCTTTTCTTTTCTTTTCTTTTCTTTTCTTTTCTTTTCTTTTCTTTTCTTTTCTTTTCTTTTCTTTTCTCTTTTCTTTTCTTTTCTCTTTTCTTTTCTTTTCTTTTCTTTTCTTTTCTTTTCTTTTCTTTTCTTTTCTTTTCTTTTCTTTCTTTTTCTTTTCTTTTCTTTTCTTTTCTTTTCTTTTCTTTTCTTTTCTTTTCTTTTCTTTTCTTTTCTTTTCTTTTCTTTTCTTTTCTTTTCTTTTCTTTTCTTTTCTTTTCTTTTCTTTTCTTTTCTTTTCTTTTCTTTTCTTTTCTTTTCTTTTCTTTTCTTTTCTTTTCTTTTCTTTTCTTTTCTTTTCTTTTCTTTTCTTTTCTTTTCTTTTCTTTTCTTTTCTTTTCTTTTCTTTTCTTTTCTTTTCTTTTCTTTTCTTTTCTTTTCTTTTCTTTTCTTTTCTTTTCTTTTCTTTTCTTTTCTTTTCTTTTCTTTTCTTTTCTTTTCTTTTCTTTTCTTTTCTTTTCTTTTCTTTTCTTTTCTTTTCTTTTCTTTTCTTTTCTTTTCTTTTCTTTTCTTTTCTTTTCTTTTCTTTTCTTTTCTTTTCTTTTCTTTTCTTTTCTTTTCTTTTCTTTTCTTTTCTTTTCTTTTCTTTTCTTTTCTTTTCTTTTCTTTTCTTTTCTTTTCTTTTCTTTTCTTTTCTTTTCTTTTCTTTTCTTTTCTTTTCTTTTCTTTTCTTTTCTTTTCTTTTCTTTTCTTTTCTTTTCTTTTCTTTTCTTTTCTTTTCTTTTCTTTTCTTTNTTTTCTCTTTTCTCTTTTCTCTTTTCTCTTTTCTCTTTTCTCTTTTCTCTTTTCTCTTTCCTTTTTCCTTTTTCCTTTTTCCTTTTTCCTTTTTCCTTTTTCCTTTTTCCTTTTTCCTTTTAACTTGAAGTTTATAAAAACAGAGTATATTGGTTGTTTTGTCTTTGTTTGTTTGTTTGGGTTTTTTTTTAACCTATTGTCAAGGTTTTATAATTTTAACTCAATCTGCCCACTGGCTCTGCTTATCTCCTATAATGTGTCACTTTGTAGTTCATCAAATCATCTTATTTTCGTTGTAAGGAATAACACATGAGAAGAGAATGTAGCTAACAAGATCACGTCTGTTTCACAAAATTTTCTACTTTCAATGTATCATACAAATTTCTATATTTTCAGCCTAGTTCTGGTGATAGAATCTCATTCCATTGTCTACCAATTTGGTGACAAATTTTTTTCACTATTTCAAATGAACTTTAGACCTTCAGCACTTTGGAGCAGAAACCTCCTTTGGTTTTAACTGTCAAATACTACATAAGTGATTTGCACGATTTCTAAAAATGAAAATGCCTATTGTCAGGCAGTCTTTTTAGTCCAACACTTGCATTTCCTTTAAATATTTATTTTAAAAAGAGACTTTATAAATCTAAGGACAGATTCATAGGTAAAGATATGAAAATCAGATATTTTTTCCTGTTTTGATCTCTTGACATGATAAGGGTCTAAGCATTCCTGCCAGTAATCCCATGGACACCGAAATTATAGAGGTGGCTTAGGAACACAAAATGTACTCTGCATTGGTGAAGCTGTGCCTTGAATCCTGTGTTCAGCTTTAGGCCCCTCACTACAAGAAATACGTTGAGATGCTGAAGCATGTCCAGAGAAGAGCAGTGGAGCTGGTGAAGGTTCTGCATCACAAGTCCTGTGAGGAGCACCTGAGGGAGCTGGGAGTTTTTAGCTTGCAGAAAAGGAGTTTCAGGGTAGACCTTTTTGGTCTCTACAACTACTTGAAAAGAGGTTGTAGTGAGATGGGAGTCAGTCCAGGTAACAACTGACAGGACAAAGAAATGGCCTCAAGTTGTACCAGGGGAGGGTTAGGATGGATATTAGGAAAAAATTCTTCATGGAAAAGGTGGTCACTGCTGGAACAAGCTGCCCAGGGAAATGATGAAATCACCATCCCTGGAAGTGTTCAAAATACATGTAGATGTGGCACTTGTCCAATACTCTGTTTTTTCAGTACTTTTATGAAAAGCTGAAAGTTGATCCAAATTAATTTCTAAATGAACTGTCAAATACACTAGCAGAAATGATAAAATGCACAAATGAAATACATTATTATAATTGAAATTTATTGCCTGAGGAATAAGGAGTGAAGAAAAACCAGAATGACCTTTTAATTGATGGTGATTTTGTGACTTTGACTTTTTTCTTTCTTATTTTTTTACTTCCGAAAATTAGTGTATTATTCTGTAATCTCACCAATGTGATTGCAGTTGATTTCTTTACAAAAGTGTTGCTATTGGCACTGTATAAGATAACCTGTAGTTTTGAACTGTAAATCTTTTCCATATGTTTGAATGGAAGCCAAAATGAGGATATGCAAACATATTTAGCATATGTAATTATTTTTCTAAGTAGCAATAGAAAACAGATCATGTCTGTGTCTGGGGGAATAGAAATTTTCCTGTCTGCCAATTTTAAAAAGAATTTATGAGTGTAGAAAGCAACAAAAGTAATTTCCCTATTGCCATATGTCTACTGTTCAGCAAATCCATGAAAAAGGTACAGTTGGTGTGTTTCACGCATTCTTGCTGTCCTACTGCAAAACAGTAGTGGTTGCATAAACAAAAGAAGAGCTGTTTTTCTCTCTTAACTACTTGGTCTCTAAAAGAGACGAGAACTGTGCAGAAATAAAAGAATTCCTGTGCCCTGAGAGGTGCTGGTGGGAGTTGTTTGTGATCATTCATTGTAGATCAGTAATTGTAAATTTTATTCAGGTAAGGGCAGACATTTTAGAGGAACCTGAATATCATTTGGGTACATAATGAAACAGACTGGGTTGTTTTCAGAGACACAATCTCTTGTTGGGGTACTATTTCTCTAGATGTTCTGTTTTCTCCCTGCAGTTTGAAAACACTACCACACTATATAGATCCTTTTAACTGAAGTTTTTTACCCAGTGTTGGCATTTTTACTTTTGCAAGCTGCAGCTGTTAACAAGACTTATAAACATTACAAGAGCAGGACCATCCCTTTAAGAATGCAGTTTAAATAATCTATCAATTCTTTCTTGTCCCCCTGCATAAAAAATGCTGTTTACCTAGGTGGTTATGGTCCCTGTAATCTCACTTAATGGAGACTCAAACTAACAGACCATCCAAAGCAATGGTAGTAGACTGAATCTAAGCCTGGTCTTATGGAGGAAAGCTTACTTTATCTTTTAAAACAACACAATAAAAATGTGTCTTAAAAATCAAAACTAAACAGAAAATATTTTTTTTATTAAAGCTGCAATAACATTAATCACTTTTTCCAATGATTTTTTCATATGAAAGAGATTGGAAAAAAGTAAAAAAAAAATCTATTTCTTATATAACCTGTGAATTTTCAATGGGTGTCACTTCTGTACAGTTATTGAAAGAATTTCATCAACTTGTGGTCTTCTCTTTGTTCCAGATTTCCTTTTCTAAGTACAGCTGACTGTTCAGCTGGCAGAACAAGCACACCTTTAATCTTTTTTTCTTTACAAAGATTCTTGTGTAATTCTGTGAGCCTAAGCCATTTTTCCTTTACTGAATCTCCTTTGAACTTTTGCTTTGGTTTGGAAATACCCTTCTTTTTACATGTCTCTTTATCTGCAGCAGGGGAAAGTTTGGTTTGTATCAGACTTGAATCAATACTTGTTTGGTCTATAGTCATTATGGTTAACTGTTCACTGTGCCTCATTTGGCCTCTGTGCTGAAATTTTCTTTACAGCATAATGATTACATATATCAAAGCAGTTCTTACTACAGACAGTTTTCAGGGATCAAACATTAAGCACAAAACTTCCAAAACCCCTTGATGAAGTTATTCCCACATTTAATAACTCTCTAAGTAGTTGTATTGATATTGAGCAAAACCATCTCAGTTTTACTGTGAATTCTGCCTATAGGACTGAAATCTGACTGGCTTGTTTACAAAACAATGAGGCTGGGGACATGTCAGAACATTCATCTTCTTCTGAGAACTCTCTTTTGTACTTTTTAATCCCTTTCCTTTCAATTACTAGAGTTCTGATTGAGGAAGCAAGCCAAAGACTCACTTGCTTCATTAGCAGTGGAAAGAAAATTGAAGCATCTCTTCTTAACAGCACATTAGATTGAGGAACAAAACTGGAGGCAAAAGATACATTTATTTTCTGAGTCTTTAAGAACAGAACAAAACACAGAACACATCCTGTCTTAGCCAGGGGCAGAGTAAAGCAAGGAGTTCATAGGCATGAAATGTTTTTTACTAGAGAAGCAACCCAGACTTCTCTGAATCTTAGCCTGCCTTTGCAACCAGCTGATGGGCTTTGGGAAAAGCTTAGCAGTCATTGACTGTATGTGGGTAGACATAACAGCTCCAGACCAGGTTATGCCTTAATTTGGTCTGGTACCCATCTGTCTTGTGGTAGAAAAAGGGAAATTAATCACAAATTTTCCTACCGTCTGACTTATTTGGCAAGGGTAGAGGGCTCAACAGCTCCCCAGAAGTGAGCTGCATTCCTGGGTGCCTGAGGATGATAAAAACTCCCATCAGGGTATGAAAGGCAGGACATTTCTCCATGGAAATGCTCAGGCCCAGGGCAGTATAAACATGTGATTAATCACCTGGATTAACTCCAAGCTCTTAAAACTGTAATTAACAGTGGCAGTTCCCAGCTTATCTTCTTTAATTCGAGGAGATCAGTGCAATTTCAGGTGTGCCTGTTTTTGTGTTAGCCTGTTTACTGATCCTAGGAATGAAATATATTGCAGTCTTTCAGCTCTTCTATCATCTCTGCAGAACTTCATTTGAGTGTTAAATCAGTTTCATGTGGTATTTGAGGTCCCACTGTGTACCTGGAAGAAGAAGATGACTGGATATTTTTTGAAAGATTATAAGATTAATGGATTCTCAGATGAGTTTTAGGAGCAATGTCATCAACTTTCCAGAAAGAAACAAATAAACAAGCACTTTCCAAAAATCAGACGCCTGAACAGCAAGTAAATAACGGTGGAATGGTTATTAAACTGTTTTATTTTGAAATGGCAGACATTTTTTTCATAAGGTATCAACATGTTACTTATTCTGATGTTAGTTTTACTGTTAGGTAGAAACACAAAAATGAGATTGATTTCACTAAATTTCATTACTATAAAAACAAGTCAAACACAGATACCATTGTATGGAGTGTTGTATCAAAGTTTTTATGACAGAAATATGTACACTTGAAGAGTAATCAAATTCCCATCTCTTTTTCATTTCCCTTTTTATCTCTGGACATTTTCTAATTTCTATAATTTCATGGCAAGAAGATGCTTTGAATCTGAGAGTTAGGAGGAGTTTAGATTCCTAGTGTTTCTGTTTTATTTGGAAATATGGACCCATGCTTTAGAGTCCATGCTCAGACTAAGCCCTGAGATGCATTAATACTTCCAGTTTCCATCTTCTGTTACAGTCCTTGCCTGTCAGGACTTGTTCATCTGCACTAAAGTGTCACTGGGTCCTTCTATCAATGTACAGAAGTTGATAGGAGACATCCAGCACTTTACAGCACTAAGGTGCTGTTTTTCTCTCTCCTGTCTTCCTGCCAATTCCTTTCTTCCATCTGCTGTAACCTATGTTTTCACAATGAAGAGAAATTATGATCTCCAGAGTGGAACTAGACAGAAAGGAGAGGTTAAAGGTGGGCATATTTAACAAGTTTCAATACTCAGTAAATTTAAGTATAAAGCTGACATTTTATATTTAAACAGCCATCAATCCAAACACATGCATAAAATAAGAATTGCATATAGGCCGCAGGCAAACATAGCTTGTTTACACGTTCTTATTTCAGCTAATGTTGACTCCTGTGGTTTTGTTTGGGAATTCTGCTTATTAGTCCCTGATACTACTGTTGAATGTTTCATGTCTGAGGTTCCATGTTTCATAACACAGGCAGAAATGAAAATTGTAAGACATGATTATTTGAATACATATGATATATAAAAGTAAACATCTGTATTGGTCACTTTGTCTTAAAATAAGAGAAGTTTAAAAAAATATTACTGAAGAAATGTGACAGAGCTGGTGCCAAAATGCAGCAACCTGCTTTGTCACAAATATTTCTAATATTTTGGTGCTGCTGGATTGAAATGTAAGAACTCAAGTTTTTTTACAGTGCCCCCAGAAGACTTTTAGAGTTTTGATGTCACTGTGGACTTCATAGTATTCTATAAAAAGCAATTTTTTCCAGTTGTTCACTATTAATATTTTAAATTTCCACTTGTCTGTATACTCCTGTACTTATAATTGTAGAAGAGAATAAGGGCTTACTGTTTAGGATATTTGCAAAATAACTTTATGTTAAATTTATTCTGCTTGAATTAGCAAAAATTTGTGATAAAAAGAAAAATATTACTTGATGTTTTTTCAATATATCCCTGATTTGCCTTGATTGAGCAATATGCTTTTAATGTTGTACATCTTTTTTTCCCCACTAAGTCCTATTGATAAAGATTGTGCCTGTAATTTTCTCTTTGCAATGTTTACTGAAGCATAACCCAGATAAACATAAAAATGATCAGTTGGAGTTGAATATTCTACCATAATTTGAAGTACTTTTTAAGTCTTCTTGATGAGAAATCAGCTTAGATACTCTTGTGCTTTATAATTACAAGGCCATGATCCAAAATTGTATTATTGTCTTTTTCACAGATTTCCTGATCTTTCTAATTGTTGTTTTTTCTGAACACCACTGTCAGAGAGTGCAATTGGAAGCAGACTTCTTTTGGCTAGCTCCTGTAAGAAAGCAGAATTCACATTCCTTTGTTCTCACTTGAGGATCTTCAGAAACAGTGGGCAAGGTTGCTGTTCTACTGCAACAGAGCTTGAATATGGCCTGCAGTCATTTTGAAGCTAAGGCAAGTTAGCTCACAAGATTCAAGAGCATGATAGAGTAGACCATGAGTCTTTGTATATGCACTATATGTGTATATTTACTTTTATTTACATATATATAGTTATATATGGGTATAATGGATGTGAGACGCCTCTGCTGCTTGAAGGCTGTCTTGCCTGCTGCCCATCAACTGAAGCACAGTGGCATCACTTGTTTTGGGGAATAATCCCAGTGGTTTCTTTAGAAGGAAAACACAGAGAATGAATGCATAGCAAGAGTGCACTGACCTCCTAGTAGACTTTAATGCCAAATTTAGATTAGACCCACTGTGCTTCTACAGCAGTGCAAAGTTGCAAAGCTGTGAGCAGCGGTTTCACTCAGAGTCATTCTGTGCCTTAAAGGTTGACCTCCTCCTGCTTGATTTCTTGTGGGGCAGGGAGCTGGCAGGGAGCTGCGCTGCACTGTCTGACTCTCACAACAGGTAAATTTATAAAAGGAGACAATTGGGGTTTTGTGATGGCTGTTAGATGGAAATATACAGAGCACAGCTCAGTGAAATAAAGGGCAAAAGAGGAAGTGAGGAGGGCGGGAGAAAGCCACATACAATAGAATAAATTACTTCCTTCAGTGTGAAATGAAAAGAGGACAGGAATGCTCTGAAATGATCAGCACACAAAGCCCTGCTGAAGGAAAGTGGATTGCCTTGGAAAACTATTTTTCTATACAGATACCACTAGGCACTGCTTCTTAAAAGAACCCAACAAATTGTTGTGGAAGATACAATCAAATAACTGTGAAAAATGGAATTACTCAGGACTGTATTTTTTGTTCTTAAGTTATGTTGTAGACAGAAGGAACAACAACAAAGTTGTCAGAGTTAATTCTTGACTATGTTTCTTTTGTATTTTCAGTTACTCTTTTCTAGTATGCTAGTACCATTCTTTTTGTCCCTGAAGAATACACTCTACATGAACAGACCATGTACAATAGCTCATTTCTATTGTTCATCTCTTTGATTACCCACTCTGAGATGGCTGAGCCATGGTAAAAAGAGATGCCCTTCACATCTCATTATGTCTTCAAATATCTTTGAATGTAACTGAGATCCTTGTTTAACATAAATTTTAATTCTTATTACAAGTAACATTGCTTTTATATTTTTATTTTCAAGCATTTCTATCCATTAGATTAAGTGGTTGCATTCAGTAACAAAAGTTGAGCCATTAACTCTTAATGTTACTAAGAGATTAATGCTATTTTTGAGACCTGAGCTAGAACTTCTAATCTAAACAGATCCAGGATTACATGGGTCAAAAATATCAGCTATCTGAGATGGAGCCACAGGCATTTACAGGTTACCTGCAGATAGGTGTTAATGACTATCAGTATCAGTATCTGTAGATGCTGATAGGTGTTGATGCCTTCCAATATCTTCAACATGATGCCTGCTGGTGCCAGTAGGTACTGATAGTATCTTAATCCCAAACCACATAGTGAACATTGAATGAGAAATCAAGGTGTTTGTTCTACCGATGCATCCAATGTTTGGAGGGTTTATCTCCTAGAAATTGATAATTAACCAATAATTTGGGGGTTGCTGATTTAGGTTAGGATCCTGCAGAGGTCAAATAGGTGCAAAGAAATAACTCTGACTTTTCATTAGGCACTACATGAAAGCACCATGCAGAAACATGTAGGTTGGGATGCATCTTGCCTAGAATACTAGTGGAAACATCTAGATTCCATTTAAGATGTGCCTTGGTCTGTTGATTATAGTCTGTTGTTATAGAATCACAGGGGTAATGATCTGAATTGTTTCCCATTTCTGAATGCAAACATTCAAAAACATTTGTATGTATTGCAAACATACAAAGCTAGGCAAGCTGAATCCTACCCTTACTATCTTCCCAGTATACAAAGCAGGATCCACTCTGTTGCCATAAGCCTTAATATAGTTGTAGATTTTAATGTAGTTTTATATAGTTTTATAGTCTTTTGCATTTAAAAAGTAGCTTATAACCCCTGTACCAAGTACTTAAGCTAGACTTTAACCTCTGTGTCACATTCTTGAAGCCTGTTTCTGTGCTAAGGGGGAGATATTAAGCTGTATTCAGATAGCTATTAGAACATGTTATAGTCAAAATACAATATTGTTTAGTTGTAGTATAAAGAGGAGGTTAGAGGGTACTGGAAGAACTCCAAATAGAAGACATAATGTGATGAAGGTGAGGGAAGGGGGAGGAAGGAGTGGTCTTGGGACCACCGACTCAATTCTAAGGGGGGGTTTCCAGGGGGGGGGTTTGAGATAGCTTGTAGGGTGGGCTAGTTAGACATTGGATGTATTTTCTAGATAGGAAAATTAAGTAGGATCATAAATTTGTAGAATTCTGTGATCCCGGTGCACGTGTCATGGATTCCTATTGCTAAACTCTTAGTAAAGGATTTTTCTCTGCCTTGCCCTGTCATGGAAGTTTTCTTCCTAGGAATTCCAGGCAACAACTCAAGGCCTTTTGGTTTGTCTCAGTGCCTTGCTAGGTGTTTCCTGGCTTTTGTACAGTTGTTTGGCATCAGCAGCCAGAGGATGCAGAGGATCCAGCACACAGCCTGGGTCTATCAGGCAGCATAAATGTTGTCAGACCTGGAGCATGAGGCCATCTGTATATTGGCGGGGTTTCATATGGGTTCAGCATCAGGAAGGCTGTGCAGAGGCACCTGAACTGCACCTGCAAGATGTAAATTTAGGGTTATGATGACATAACTCAATGGTGAGAGTAAGCGGCTCATGAATATGTCAGTGTCTTTAAAAGGAGAGAATTTTCTAAAATAATTATACCCCTGTAAGTTTTTGTCCAATTACAGTTGTCCTAAGAAATGTTTTCTGATTCTAACACACTCCAGAAGTGTTCAAATACCAGAGCCCTTCTAGTGCAGCTTTCTGTAATGAAAAATGTACATGTAATAAGGTTGTCAAAGCCAATTTTGTTGGGTAGCTACACCAGCTCTATATCTGGTTTTGCAAGAAGGAAGCCTACTCAGTTTGTTCTTTTCCCAAATAAAGTGGTGATTACTTCCCTTGGCTATTTTACATTCCCATGGATTTGTCAATTTGTGACCAAGTGGGGAACATAAACTGAAAATACACATTTCTACATGATAATTCAACAATGAAGAGTGATGAAGACAATCTATTATGTGTATGCAAATACCTTGCTTGAAAATTTGATTCAAGTAAGTATTGTCCTCAGTTTCAGTGGTATCAGTTCTGTAGAACATTTTAACTTTAGAAAAAAAGTAATATGCCTCTACTACAAAAATATTATCACTTTCATTTGCCACACAGGAAGTGCACAATGTTTTCAGTAGCATGTCAGTAATTTCAAAATGATGTGTTTATCACTCAAATCCAACTAATTCCTCCCAAAACCAATTTTACCAGTTGACATGAATAATTTTGTGATTACTTGAGTGTAATGGTTTGATTAGGAGGAAATAAATTAAAAAAAAACAAACCCACAATTAAAATCTGTTTCTAAAATTTCCAGTAGTTTTAAAAGCAATGTTGTTGTTTTATTTTACATTAAATATTTTTGTTGTTTTACAGGCTTTTAAATAATAACCAAATTTGAAAGATTTCAAAAAATTATTTTGAAGAACTTCAAAATCTGCAAAATGTGTAACTCAAAGTAGAAACCTCTCTTAGAAGACCCTCAATAGCTCAACTGTGATTTTTAGTTAGTAAAAAAATAATTTAAAATATATTATTTATTCATAGCCTGTCACATTTATTTTATACTTACTGAACATTGTGCAGTTCAGCAAACTGTGATTGGAAAAATGAACCATTGAGAAATAACTTGGTTCTATGTGTTTTATGCCTAGTTGCTTAATTCTGAAAAAGCACTGCATAAAGTGATCCTTTCTACTACTACTTTCATTGGCTTCTCTTAAAATTTTAACCACTAACCATAGCTATTCTTTCTCATGTTTATATTTTGGGGAAATTTGTGACACTCCATTTCACATCATACACAAATGGCAAAATATTATTCAACACAGCTTTGACATTTAACAATTTCTGCGTAAAAAAAAGATATATTAATTGGTTCTAATCATCTTAGATACAAAAACGTTGAGCATTTAAGGTTTTGCCAAAGTCTGCTTTAACATTAATGTAATTAACATATTAAATGTGAAAATTGTGAACATATAGAAAAGAGCTTGGATCAATCTTTTTATGACATAAAGTTAAATACACTTAATAGTAACAACATGTGCACATAGAAGAGGTAAGGCAATGCACTGATTAAAGAAAATTAGAAAAATTTGTTGATGTTCTCTTGAACAAGGACCTAGTAAAATGTATACCAGAGCTCTTCAAGGATTTAAGACAAAATATGATATGGAATAATTAACCTTAATATCCTAGAAAATGTGGAACATAATTGAAAGGTCTAAAGGTTTACATGTCCATACCTCTATATGGGTGTGTGGGGGGGGAGTGTTGTAGGGAAAGGGGTACTTTCAGAGCTATAATTGGGCTAATTTCAGCAATTCAGAAAGCAGAGTTCATGAAGAAAATGTTTTAATAGTTGATCTATGAGCACACAGGGCATAAGAACAGATTTTTCAACTACTGATAGTGTTCAGCTAACATCTTTCTTGTGACAATATTATGAGTTCTTCTGGCTGAGGCAGAAGTGTTGGATGGTACTTTAACTTCACACACTATTTTTCACACACTTCCATTGGAGGTTCTTACAAGCAGTCTATGGAAATAAAATCTAAATAAAGGAACTGACTGATGGGTAATCACAACGTTGGAAAACTTAATGTGGCTGGTAGCTCTCGGTGGTCAGCTGTTAAGCTGGAAGGATAATGTGAGTGAAGTTTGTTCGCAGTTCAGCCCTTAGTCAAAGTCAAAGCATTAGTCAGAAACCAGCAGTAAAAGTTGCTTTCAAGCAAAGGTATTTATAGATGAAAGTGCTGTGGGAAAATAAAAAGTAGATTAAGAATGCATTTTACTGGATTACTCATTTAACTGCTTTACCATCACAGCACTGAGAAAGTAAAAGATTTACCAACCATATCCAGACACTATTCAACAATGCAGACTCATTTTATCTCTCCTCAGCTTCACTGTGGTTTAAATTTGTTCTAGTTACATCAACACTGCTTCCTCCTGATAAAATACAAAACATGCCTGTTTAATGTAGGTCAAATTTTGTCCTTTTCTGCTCAGTACAGCAGAAAACATGCAAATCTTCTGTTATATAGTGTTTGAAAAATGAACTAATCCAGGCAGAGTGTAGCATAAGGACACACTGCTGTTCCTGTAACTCACAAAGCTATTTCAATTTCTGCATATCTGCAGTACACCTTGGAAGACAGAATAGAAACCTGTTTTCTGTTACATATTTTCCTGTCATAGCATAGTCTAGACACAAAGCTTATGGTTAATTTGTTTATTCTCAAGGCTCTGAGGAAAACATAAAGCAAACTTGCATACCAACCAACCACGACAGATAGTGCTATCAATAAAAAAAAAAAAAAAAGAAAAGCGTTAATGCTGTTACCTTCTCCCTGTACAATCTTGCTCACTTGATGCATTTCATCTTTACCAGAAAGGTTAGAAATTGACTTCATTCATCCAAGTCCTAATCGTTGCACTGAAGTTTTCTGTTCAGACTTAGCTATTTTTCATTAGGTTTTTACTTCTCAGAGCTGTCACTATATTTTTTACAACTTCCAACAAATAACTTGAAACCCTGTGCTTTATTTTTTCAATGCTTTAATATCTGCCTTAGTGTGTGTTATAGTATTCATCTAACACATTAGAACCTTCAAGATCCATGACAACTAAGCTGTTTTCTGGCTGTTAAGGGTTTGGATGGATCAATATTTAATTCAGGTTTGTCTTCGAGTTATAGGCTAATCATCTATTTTATACTCAATCATAAAGATCTTTGATTTAATAAAATCTGTGCTTGTTTGCATAAATACAAGTTTTACAGAATGAAGATATTGCTCAAACTCCCATTATAATTAAAGGAATTTTAAATGAGATGGGCTGACTAGTGACTTTTAATAGATTTTGATAACCCCTATAAATACATGGCAAGCACATCTCTATTCAAAGACCCTAAAGGCTTTTCTAAGATACTAGCCCTTATATTTTCTTTTCTTTTCTTTCTTATTTTTATTTGGTCTTTTTCTGCATCTTTTCCTTCCTTCTTTCCCTCCCAGAAGGTTAGTTATATAGTATTACTGAGTTGTCAACGATTTTTATACCAGTCTGTTTTTATATGCTTCCTTCTTTGTGATATTGTTCAAATTCACTTGTTTGAGCTTGGCTGAGAGGTGTTTTTGTGTTTTAGTAGTCCACAGTCTCAAAGCTGGACTCAGTTCCTATTATAAGCAGCATCTCTAATTTCTCCTTGTGAATTAAGAAGTGCCAGGCACAATCTTTGCTTTTTATCCTGATGCTGTAGGAAAAAAAAAAAAAAGTAGAGATTTTCTAGTTTCAGAGCACTGAGAAATGCCCAGACTGCTTGTGCATACATTGCCATGTACCCATAAAGAAGGTCTAGATGATAGCATGACAACATTGATGTATGTGAGGGAAACTGGCTCATTTACTAGGGGAGTGACAGAGGAGATTTTGTAAAGTGCTCAGGTGTCAGGTAAGTCAGGCCACAGTACTTTCAATTAAAAACAGGGCTGCCTGGCATATTGCTTAGGAAATAAATCACCATTCCCTTGCAGGAGCTGGGACAGTTGCTTAAAACTTGCAAGAATGTGGACTGGAGCTTTTCGTCTTACTGTGTCTGTTCCTGAGGCAGGTCAGCTCACTGGTTTTGACTGTACAGGTACAGTACTCTAGAACTGGATGTACCCTCTTGGGAGTGCTGTGGTGTTGCCTCCTAGTTCTGTGGCTGAAGCTCATCACAGCTGCACTGTTGGATCTCAGCAGCAGTTAAAACACAGGGTTTCAGTCATGTATTCTGAAGGTCATGATATGTCATTTTTATGATGTAGAGCATGGAATCCCCCATTACCACAGATGGACATCAGAATCTGTACTTAAAGCTGGTGTGTGGATAATGTGAGAATCCAAACTGTCATTAGAAGGCAAGTTACCCATATAAAAAGAGTGCCTCTGATGGGTACACAGACTACAGATGTGTTAAGATGCCCCCATTGTTCAGTGGTGGCATAGTATTGAGAAATGCTGTATCTGCTCCTCCCACATGATGTCCTATGCACAGGTTACAGATGACTGAGCCAGTCGTTCTCCAGGGATTTCTAGTAAGAAGATGCAAATGGCTTGCATGATGAACATTCAAACATTAAAAGACTGCTTAGGAGGGACAAGAGTCATACAGAACGCCTTGTGGGTCTGAGTCTAATTCAGTGGTTTCACAGTTCAATTCTGAGCAGAAGCAGGGCCAGCAAAGACTACAAAGAGAAAGCCAGGGCAACATGAGAACAACCATTCATATCTAAACAGTGGCTTTTATTAAAAAACTTCTAGGAATGGGGTATTTCTTATCTTTAGATTATCTAAATCTAGTGCTTTTAGGACTGTTTTTGGTTCTGGCCACAAGAATTAGATATAACAGTCTGTTTTTTCTCTTTGGTGATGTTTTACATTTTGAAGGCTAGTATAATGTAATTTTTGATCATTTATTTTTTTCTTCTCTTGTTCTCCTGGATTATAAACCCTGTACTTTATAAAAGAATGCATTTTCTAGGCCCCCAATCCCTTTTTGTATTCCTCCCATGACTTTTCAGAATTTGAAGTCTCTGTGCAGCCCAAAGGGAGAGGAAGAGAAAACCTTTTGCTGCCCCTCTTACTGGAATTTTGTGTGGAATTTTTCCCAGGAAACTTGTGGATTTTTCTCTCTTGGATACTTGCAAAGGACTTTGGTGACATTGGTATAAATGAAAGGGGCCATATGGTACAAAATTCAACTTTTTATCTCCTTCCTCTGCCTTTGCATAAACCCTCTAGAAGTTGTGGAGCTGCTTTAATTGCTGACACCTTGAGAAGGGGAAATTTTATAAGTGACTCATAGAGTTTGGAGGTGAAAAAGAACCTGAGGATCATCTGCTTTTCACCTATCATGGAAGTGGAAATCACTGACAGTAAACAAAATATGGGAACTCCTGGCTGTATTTCCTAAGACTGCATTTCCCAAGACTGCAGAGCTGTACAGAGCTTCCAACAATGCTGTCTGAAGTTGTGTCAAAACCTGTAACTTAACTTTTGCCTTTTTGCTCTCTACAAGGTCTGTTACTTTGAACATTAGACAAGATTTACTCTTGATAAGCTCATGTTGGCCATCGTGTATTAATATGTGTAGCTGAGGGAGTCTCTGATAGAATTAGAACTTTCATTAATCTTTAACTTGGCTAAAGAGGTGGAAAAGGGCTACATTTTTCCTTTAAATAAATTTTTTTTGGTAATATAATAAAGCTACTTGGGAAAAAAACATGAATATTTTATTCCTATTCATAAGCAGGATAAATCATATGTAATCTTGGGGATACTGTTAGCTGAGATGATGCAGATAAAGACCTGCTTATGTACAGAGAGAATTGGACAAATCTAGGCCCTGATTGTTATTAGAGAATCACTGTAAAAAGAATTTCTATTTGAAAAGGTCTTTCCATCATTGAAGTGAAACTCCCAACAATTAACCTTCATATTTGTGGAAGACAACTACACCAGGCTTTTTTATGCATTTTCTACCTGTTTGACTATTACTCTGCTTGTGGTAACAAAGAGTTAATATTTGCTCAGAGTACTTAAAAAGTAGCAAAAAAAGTGAACAAATGTTTCTAACAGGAATCTGTTTACCAACACTTAACAGATGTTCACCTTTCAGCATACTGAATTTTTCACCTTAGCACAAAAGAGGAAGGGACCCAGGTGGGAAAGGAAAGCAAAGCCCTTTGATGTAGATAAAAATACAACCACTGAAGCATAAGGGCAGAAAATAGCAGAATACTAGTAGAAGATTGACTCACTCCTCTCTCACTTATCCTTCCTCCTTTTGAAAAAGTGAATTCCTGAGGTGTCCCAATACATTAAATAAGAGGGAAGAACCCAGTGGCAGGCTAGTGATGCAGCTCTCATGATATCTGACAGAAAGCTAACTCTGCAAGAATAGCTTTTGGACTGCAAAAATGTAAGAGTCGAGGAGACTGACAGATTTCAGGATGCAAGGTTTGCTATTAATGCTCAGACGTCAAAGTAGTTGGCCACTGTACAAAATGTTTTGTTATGTGATGATAGGGATTTATGAGTTATTTCATGTTAGTATTTTATTTTTCTGTCAGTGAGATTATGAGAGTTCTTTCATGATTGTAACTGGAACTCTGTCCCAAGAAATGGGATGTCAGTTTTTCCCAGATGATTTTGAATTGAGATTTTTGTTTAAGTAGCACATACAGTTTCAGATGATGTCAGGATGGAACTGGCATGTTGTCAGGAAACCATCTGGCTACATTAATTAGGCAATTTTTGTTGCATTTAACTCCTGCTGGCAACAGACCTTCTACAAAGGGTTGAGGAACATGTCTCTCTGTTGTAAATTAAAGGTGAAAGAGATACAGAAAGGCAGCTCTTACAGGTGCTGAGTATTCATTTCCCTTGTACAGCAACAGCTAACATCTGAACTAGTGATGCTAGGAACTCACTACAGGCAATGGAGAAAGCCTGGTTTGAAGAAGATACTAAGGCAACTTCCCTGTCTGACCATTCAGGAGCTGTCCTGACAGTTTGCTGGGACCGAAGGCCCTTCACAGCTACACAGCCCACACTTACACAATCAGACCAGGTTTTCTTACTGGCTTGACTACAGGTTTCCCATAGCAGAGCCTCAGATGTCCAGGTTCTTAAAACAGTATAATCAGGGTGCAATAACAAAATAACAGCTCAAGCTCTTTCCTCTGAGGAGGAACCCTGAACAAAGGAAACCTTGGGCTTTTATACCCTCACAATATAAGCGCTGGAAAGTCTGGAATCATTGGCTCCTGCTGTGCCTCTCATTGTCCAGTCCCCTGGCTGGTGCCACAGGTCCCCAGACCCTTTGTCGTGCAAAGGAGTTCAGGGCCTTTTCCCTGTGGCTGCTGCCACCCAGAGCTCAACCCGCAGCTCTCACTGCAGCTGCACACCGAGCTACCCGCACCAAATGCGTTCTTTAACTAGGGGTAGTTTAGAGCAGGGTGAAGGCACCCACCAAAGCTGCCTGTTCCTCTCCTGTTCATTATTTAGGAAATTGAGTTTGTTTGCTCAGATGTCTGGTTTGCTGATATGAGTTAGGTTAATGAGCCCCTTTTTTCTCCCCACCCTTGATGGAATGAGTAAATGAGATGGTTGGTGACACACACCCTTGCTTTGCGCCTATTTTGAATTATTGCCATAGAACTCCCATTGCAGCTTAATTACAGCTTTACAGCTTTGCATCCTCTTATTTTCCTGCAAGTTGCAGCAACCAGGTTTGTTTCGTTGCCTTTTTTTCTCTTTTTTTAACTCTCAGCATGGTACTCTGCAGTTTAATTGAAAGTTTGAATTTGATATCTGTGGCTGATTTTCTGCATTTGCCACCCTTTAAGTCTGTGAATCTCACGCCTGACTTTTTCTTTTTTTTTTTT
>VXBX01001518.1:55812-83120 GCA_013400415.1 Scytalopus superciliaris
TAAAATATATATAATATAAAACATTTGTACCCAGTGGCTAACACTCTTGGCTCAAATGTACTAGAACTTATATGGAACTTGCCATTAAAGTTGCTGTTTTTTAAGAATACTTTTTTTTTTTTTTTTTTTTAACTTTTTTTTATTTTCAAACAAGATTTTCATTTGTACCCAGTGGCTAACACTCTTGGCTCAAATGTACTAGAACTTATATGGAACTTGCCATTAAAGTTGCTGTTTTTTAAGAATACTTTTTTTTTNCCCCCTTTGAGGATTTTATCATGTTGTATGTCTTTTCCTTTGTTTCACTGTGTGTCCCTCCTGGAAATTTCCATCCCTCATGGCTTGTAACCCACCTCTGATTGGTCCCTGCTTGCAGCAGGGGAACATTTCCTTATATGGTCTGCATTTGACCTTGTATTCCCAGTTTTGGAGGGTCTTGCTTGTATTGCAAACCACTCCCAGGCTCTTCCCTAAACCCCTCCCAAGTTCCACCCCACTCCATAACCTTGCCTACTGATCCTATATAAGCCAGGCACCAGTCCAATTAAAAAAGGGCCTTTTCCTACCTTGCTTTCAGAGTGTGAGTGCTCTGCCCCCGTTTCCCTACAAGACTGCAACTATCTGAATAAACTTCATGGTAAAACTATTTCTCCATTAAAAACTCACCACAATTAAATCTTTCCAGTAAGCTGGCTGCATACATCTTTGAAGTTCACTGTTATGGATCCTGTTTTGATTTAACTTATTTACCCAAGCTTTACAAGTAAGCTTTTAGAAAGATTGATTTTCAATTTTAGAGATGTCTAAGAGGAAGGATTTTTGAGGGTTTTTTTGATTATGAGTTTTGGGGTTTTTTTTTAATTTTCATTAGCTACCATTTTGATTTTAGTAATTTCCACTGGATACCTTGAAGTATTTCAGTTTTATTCTATGTGTTATCTGACAATGCCTAATACTTTCCAGTTATTTATGTTATGGACTATATATAGAGATTTTATAGCTGGTTATTGCTTGAAATTGGTCTTAATGTCTTTGCATTAACATTGCACATTCAGTAAGTTTCAGATCCCGCAGAGACAATCATGCCCCTACTTGCATGCAGAGTGAATAATATCATTAATGATATTGGATCTGTTCTGATTGTGGAAATGCAAAATTCTGAAAGTACTTTTCAGTTGCTTGTTCTCTGGTTATTTTCTAGAAGTAGCTTTCAGGGGCTGCTTCATTGAGATTCTGCTATAAAACCTGTACTAATAAGACAGCTGCAGGAAGATGCATGCTAAATTGTTATCCGTAAAAGAATATAAGTGCAAAGACTCCAGTATTATTTTACTTTTTGCTTTAACTTCACATAGATATACAGATACAGATAAATAACTGAGATGTATATATCTATATCTATCTATCTATCTATCTATCTATCTATATATCTATCTATATGTGCCATATAGATAATAGGAATAATGCTTTAATTTTCTGTCTGGTATTCATGTACTTCAGAAGTGGCTTTGGTCTTTGACAGCAAATGAGCCTGAGTGCTCCACAGCGGCTAAGTGTCTTAATTTTGTCTTATCTGAAGTTTCTTCTTTACTGTCATAATATCTCCAAACTGATTCCTGTGGAAAGTAGACTTGAGCTGCACAAAAGCATGAACATGAACATGAGCACTTGCCTGTTTAGTAATTTCTGATTAAAAAATGTGAAA
This sequence comes from Scytalopus superciliaris, assembly GCA_013400415.1. NCBI lineage: Eukaryota > Metazoa > Chordata > Aves > Passeriformes > Rhinocryptidae > Scytalopus > Scytalopus superciliaris. The sequence continues at coordinate 57,518 of VXBX01001518.1, forward strand.
ATACCCAAAGATTTAGTCACTTTTTTCATTCTCTAAGTCAATCAGAAGATATGTAACTGTAGCTAATGGCATGCTTTACTGCATTTTTAAGAGGTAGAGAGAGAAAAAGAAGGAAAATAAGAGTCAATATTCAGAAAATGCCAGCTACCAGCTGCACGAGATGAGGAAAGTTGTTTCACGTCTGAACAATTTTTTTTTCACTCTGCTTATTACAGAGTTTCTTTTTCCCTAGGTCTGGCAGCAGGTGTTGTCTTGAACAGGACACAGGAGTGATGAATTATTGTCCTGATCATGTGAGGAGACTTTGAGGCAGGATCCAATCAGCCTCCTTTGGTCCTTGAGTTGACTCATCAAGGTCATTGTATTGTGCAGAGTAAGGAGAACTTCATCCTGTAGCTTCCAAATTGTCTGAATTTCCTGAGTTCAGATTAAGCATGCTCCATCCAGACTAAAAGACTGTGAAAACATTTGCTGATGTTATCATATTGGAAGTCTGTCTGAAAAGTGTGATTGTTACAATTTTAATGAGAGATTAATATATCTTAGTGTTTATTGTCCATAGCAAAAAGTACAGAAGAATATAATTTATTTTGAAAGTTATTGTATCCACTGGAATTATGCAAGCCTTCTAAATTTTAATTCAAAAAAAAAAAAAAAAGGTTTCTAAACCCTTTAATCATAAATTCAATTATGTTCAAGTTAATTTATCTTAAGGTGAGAGGTGATTACTAGCAATACTTAATTTAATGTCACCCTATTTTTGTGAGGTTTTATGACAGATTAAGGTGACAAGATTTTACATTTTTATCAAAAGATTTTTAAAGTACTTACTCCTTATATAGTTTATTAGGACATAAAAATGTTAATTAAAAGTTCTTCTTTGAAAGCTGCTTCTTCAAGCAGCTCTCTCTATACCTACTTTCATTTCAGTTGAAATATGACCAAAAATAGGGGCAGCAGTTTTTCTGCCATTTTAAAGTATAATAGACCAAGAAAAGTGTAAATGTGACAATTTCCATCTTAAAAGGGCTTAAAAAAATGAACTAGATATTAAAAAAAATTAATAATACGATACACCATCACTCTATGGCTCTGAGCAATTTTTTTGTCTTTCTAGTGTATGAAAGAACCCCACTAAAACACAGTAAAATTTCTTTCAAACTAATTGATGTTTTCTACAGCATGTCAAAGGTAGGATGTAATCCTAATCCATAGTTAGTATTGGTGGGCTGCTAAAAATTGCATGGAAGATCAGTGAAGTTAACAAAAATCATGTTTTTTGAAAATGGTTTATATTTCTATGGGAATGGAACTTTTAATTCAATATTATTCAAAATGCAATCAACATTGTTACTAAAACCAGCTCTAAAATATAGGATTTTTATAAGTGGAACTGTTAGAAACATTACTTTGAAGAAGAAATTCAGTACTTTTGCAGGAAGAATTTTTAGTGATAGGAACAAGCAAACAGAGATGCTTTATGTATCAAAATATTGACTCACTTTCCTTTTCCATTCTGATATCCAAAACCTGATATCTAAAAAACATAGAAACCACACATATTCTACTGTAACACTGAAAAATGAACACCAAATATAATCAGTACTGTAGGTAGCAAATGTGAATTCACATAAGTATAACTTCTTGAACAGCTCTCTTTGTTCTTCAGAGCATGTATAATACACTGATGCACTGGTGCCTGTTATAAAATATGCAAGCAAGAAAATCCATAACTCATGAAAATAGGAAATGTCTGTTAGACTCGAACACTGAATAATACACAGAAGCAGGATTTTAGAATTGTTGAGAATGTACAAACATGTTGTTTCATGCATCCAAGTTGCAGGTTATGTTGCCCATATTCAATAGTTCCTACACTGCAATTTGTATGGTTTACCTGGACAAACAAGCTACACCCCATATGCAAAATCAATAATGTTTTGTTTAGTCTAATTAATATCTTAAGACATAAATCAAAATTTTCTTATTAATGCAGAGAAAATGACATTGAGACTCATAATTGTAATTATCCATTTTTTAGAATTTGGCTCCATAATGAATCAGTTTTAGGATTAGATTTAAGTTACCCCATTTTTCCTTAATAAACTCTTTGATTATGTTGATGCCTAAAATTGGCTCTTAAAAGAAAACCCCTAACACTCAATTTGTGAGTTTTAGCAGACAGCATTCCTTTATTTAGGACATTGGATTCACAAGAGATTAGAATCTCCAAAAAGTGTGCATGCATGGGTTATAAAAGCCTCTTGCTTTTATTTAGTTACCTAACAATTCAAAGTATTACCTAATACTGTTCCACCCCTCTCCCAAAGTTGTTCCTTGCCTAGGCACATCTCCCGTTTTGAGTCAGTGGTCCTTCAGAATGGTCCTTGTTGTTTATTCTGTAGTCTTCCTCACATTATCCTTTCCTTGAATGCTTATTTCTGGCATATCTTTGTGTGCTTGAAATAAATGTCTGCAATTTTGTACAACCATGAGGACCGTTTTGCCTAGTTCATCAGTTTTTTCAGCTTTGCTTCAAAATAGACATTCTGTTTCTTAAGAAATTCCTTTCTGCTGAGACTGTCTGACTTTTAATGATAAGCTATGTAGGTTAAGCTACATGATTTTGTGACAGTTTTAAGTTTTAACCTGTAGAGCTCTATATTGCCACAGTGTTTTAAAGTCAGAATAACAAAACCCCACCAACATACTTACTTTGAGATATGTTTTAATAGCTGGTCTATTCTTACCTCTTCCTCTTTTCTCCAGAGAACTTTGTATTACCTCAGAACTGCAAGATGTGTATATAATCACAGAGAATACTGTTTGTTTCTCCTGCACAGCAGAATGAAATTCTTTGTTTGAGATACATACAATTGTATACATATCAAGTAAAGGGTAACCATATGAATGCTATTTATTTTCGAAAAGGATTTTATCTTTGGTAACTCAATGGCCACTATATTTCACATGTCCATATGCTTGGGAAGGACAACTGATGCATATAGATGTTTGGGTTTTTTGGTGTGTGTTTTTTTTTTGTTGTTTGTTTGTTTGGTTGATTTTTTCTTGATTTAATTAATTCTAAAGAAAATTAGCTATAAAGTTACTTAGGAATAAATAATGCTGTTAAAAAGTATTTTCTTCAGGATTTTCAGCTTCAGAGTTTTTTTTTTAAATAATGAAAATTGCAGAATGAAGAAAAGCTTTCCATCTCTTCAAAATGTCCTGCTGTTATAGTGAAATTGTTAACAGTTTGTTTTCTCAGATAACATTGAAATATTTTGCCAAGGAAAATATTTGTTGTCATACTACTCATGTAAAAAGGCCGTATTTCAAAGGTCACTAAACAAAACAGTCTCTAAATCACTAAACTAAACAATCATGAGGAGTGTTTCACATAGAGTTTATTGATATCAGCTAGAAATTATGCAAACTTTGAAAGTTTGCATAAAATCTCCAGAATAAAAGTTATATAACACTTAGCAAAAACTGTTTATATGTTTGATGTGTTTTTTTTTCAATCTGGGATGAAAAAAATAAAAAGGAAAAAATTAATAAAAGTAAAAAAACTAAAATCTAACTCAGGATTAAGACATTAATTGGATCATTAGCTCCAGTGCACCAAATTCTTCTTTCACTAATAATTATTAATATATGAAAATATTACAGAGCTCTGCTAAAGAAAAGTGATGTTATTGAGCCTAAGCATGTATGAGCGAACAGCCATCATCAGAGGCAAAAATACACAAACCAGGACAAAGGGTTTAGAGAGATTTACAGCTGACTGTCATCTTGCCTTTGAAGCTCAATATTCAAGATGCATTAGACAGCACTCAGAGTTTCTTTGTATATTCCACATCCCATTAGCAAAGGAGTGTCTCAAGGCAGCCATTCCTAAACAGCTCTCCTGTTCCCCTGCAGATGCTCAGAGCAAAGTATTTTGCCCTTCAGATTCAAATTCTTTCTGATATCTGAACACAGAGGAGATAACAAAAATATTTTTTCTATTGCTAGAAGCCTACAGTCTGTGACTTGGGAGAGAGTTTCCCCTACATACCTTATGCCTTTATATGTGATGCAGTAGCTGTTCTCCCCTCTCCTCTTTGCTTCTAAGGTGCCTACGCAACCAGACAACCTAGAGTGATACAAGTGTTGATGATGAAGAGTGTTGATACAGTTGCGAGTTCCTAAGTCTTCATGGTTTTAACCGACCAGGTAATACAAACACACAGCAGAACAAAATCTCATCTCCTGGACCATGCAGTGCTCCTAAAATCAACAGAAGGGGTTCATTGGTAACACCTGCATTATAAAAACAACACACATTTTTCAGTCTCTTTGGAAAGGACTAAACTGAGAAAGAGAAAAAAGAGACTCTGTTGTCCCTTCAATTTGTAGTTCCAATAGTCTTCTCAACATTATTTATTACTAACTTAGCCAGAGCTATTTCATTAGCTGACATTTCCCATTTAAGAATATCTTTTCAAATACAGGGGTATGACAAAAATGGTTGTTTAAAGCAACTAATGTAAAGTAAATAATAGCTTGTGATGATTAAATATTCATCTTTTACATTCAAGGAATAGATATTATGTCTGTAATGCACAATGTGTAAGATAAGTCTTGTGCTTTTGGGATTTAAGTTCTTACAAATATGTTTTTGAATGTGAAGTTCTAAAAGTGATTTTGTTCCAGATGTGTAGTTGTTATTTCACAAACATAATTTTTAAGTGTAACTAGGAAGTTGGGGTTTTTATAAACGCATATTTAGTGAGAAAAAAAACCCCACAGGCCGTTCCATGTGGATCACCCAGGGATTTTACACTGCTGTACCACAGTTAGGTTGTATTTCCTAAGAAGGATGTAATTTATGAAAAACAAATGAACAAAACCATGTTCTCTATAGGTTAGATATCCTGTATTGTTCTTCTTCAAACTGCCAGAGCAAGTACAAAGAGAATTGTTAAAAGCCCTCTGCAATCTTAATGTTCTGCAAGAATATTTTAATTTAGCTTCACAGATAATGTTGCTTACTAGAAATGTTTTTTAAGGTTTTTGTTTTTAGCAACTGTCACAGTCAACAAAGAAACAAAGCTATTTTGCCCTGAGTTAAACAAGCAAAGCTTTTAACAAGTAACCAAATCTTCCTCTTGTTTATAATCTCAAACCAACTGTAATGAGCGTAAAACAGTACAAGGGGTGATGACATTAACAAGTCACAGTTGTATGTTTGGCATATGGATTTTTAGCCACAGCTGGTGAGTTACAAAATGAGACCTGTGTGTCTTTGTCTTTTTTGTTAGGGAATTCTGGTACTCTCCAGTTACCCTTCTAGTAGGGACAATGTTTTGGTGCAGTATCTTTGACATCTTAAAGGCAGAGAACAAGTGACTAATCTGGGAATCAAGACTGACGGAGACACACTGTGAAGATGGAGCTCTTATTTATCCTCTTGCTGTTAGAACAGAGGTCAGCTGACCCCTGTATTAACCATCAAATGAACCTTATAAACATCTAAGTAAAACAGGAAAATAAGTTGGTTCTTCCCTGATGCCACTAAAAGAGGCTAGGAATATTAGGTTACCTAATATTCCAACCATCAATCCAGTTCTGTGTCCTCTCTTAGACAGTGACTGAAAAGGGAAACCTAGGGAGCAGGTTGTGTACAGAAGGCGTGGCATAAACTATTTCAGATGACTACGTCTAGTAGCTTTCTCATGGGAGTTCTTTCTTCCTGAGTGGATTGCTCCTGGAGTTAATGCCACAGTTGAAAGTAAGCTGTCAATTTAGGCAGTTCTGATTTGTCACTTTTTGGTAGGTAAAAAGCAAAATTATATTGCAGCATCTCTAGATACAAATGAGTTGCATAACTTTTTCACATCACCTGACTAAAACAAAAAAATAAGTATTTAAACTCAAGTAAAAACAGTGAATGTCCCTCTACTATTGCCAAACACCAAACACAGAGGCAGCAGATATTTAGAAATAACCTTGCTGGAAATGTGTGACTTCAGAATAGGGCTCAACAGGTTCTGTTGATGTAACATTAATGAGGAAGGAGAATTACTTTTTGCAAATCATAGAATAGCTGATGTTGGAAGGGGCTACTGGAGATTTTTCTAGTTCAAACCTCTGCTCATAGATAAACAAAAGTTGGAATTTGAATATTTCCACAGATGGAGACTCAACAACTTCTCTGGAGAACCTGTTCCAGCAATCCATCTCATGGTTATGAAACTTTCTTCTTTTGTTCAGTTGGAATTTCCTGTGTTTTAACTTGTAGTCATTTCCTTCCGTCCTGTCATAGGACACCACAGAGAAGAACCTGGCTCCGTCCTCTCTATCAATCCCGTTAGTATTTATACACATTGGTAAATCTTCCTGGGCCTTGTCTTCTTCAGGCTGAGCTGTCCCAGCTCTCTCAGCTGCTCCTCACATGACAGGCGCTCCAGGGCCTTAATCATCTCTGTGTCTCTTTGCTAGACTTAGGTCAGTGTGTACAAGTCTTTCTTGTACTGGAGAGTCCAGAACTGGACACAGTACTCCAGATGTTGGCTCAGTGTTAAGGAGCAGGAAAGGATCATTTCCTCTGACTGTCTGGAAAGATTTTTCCTAATGTAGCCCAGAATACTACTGGTCTTATTTGCAATGAAGTCACGCTGCTTGCTCCGGTTCCACTTGGAGTCAGTCCATGAAGACCCCCAGAGTCTTTTCTCTAAAGTTGCTTTCCATCCATTCTCTGTACTATTGTATGGGGGCTGTTCCTCCCTAGGTGCAGGATCCTACACTTGTCTTCACTGAGCTTCATAATGTTTTTTTTTCATAAGGCTCATTTCTCCAGCAAGCTGAGGTGGCATGGTGGCATGGCCATCTGGTCTATCAACTGCTCCTTCCAGTTTTATATCAGCTGCAAACTTGCTGAAGGTGCACTCAGTCCTATCATGCAGATCATAAATGAAGATGTTAAATTGTAGTGAAGACAGTCTTGATTTCTGGGGTGCATAACCAGTGTCCGACCTCCAGCTGGACTTCATACCTTTGACCACAACCCTTTGAATTCAGCAGTTCAGGTAGTATTAAGTCCACATCCCTGCCCACTCATCTGGTCCGTGGTTCATCAGTTTTTCAATGAAGATGTGATAGCACTGAAAGCCCTCCTAAAGTCAAGATAGACAGCATCAGCTTCTTTCCTCCCACAGAACTAATCATGTGTTTGTAGAAAGCTGTCAGGTTGGTCAGGTGTAATGTTTCCATTACCCATGTTGAATACACCAAATCAGCTTCTTGTTGGTATGTCTAGGAACAGTTTCCAGGATTACTTGCTTCATCACCTTCCCAAGGGTAAAGGTAGGGCTGACTGGCCTGTAGTGCCCTGGGTCCTCCTTCTTGCCCTTCTTGAAGATTGGAGTGACACTGGCTTTTTTCCCAGTCCTCAGGAAACTCTTCTGGTCATCATGAACGTTCAAAGATAATTGCATGGCCTCACAGAGACATAAGCACTTGTGGATACATTCCATGGACTTGTATGTTTGGTTTGTTTAAATGTTTCCTAGCCTGATAATCTTCCATTTTATTGCTATGGACTGTCTCACTGGTGTCTCCAACCTGAGATTTCTTAAAGAATCAACTCTTTTGGACCCCACTTCTCTAAAGAGGAATGCCAGCGTAGAACTAACCACCTCTGATCCTCATCCAGTATTATATCATTTTAAGTTGGGGTTTCTTGACACAAAATTGAGTTGTAATTTTTGACACAAAATATTCCACTCAAATTGTTTAACTTAGTATTTCAACCCTAATAACCTGTACCCTAAATACTTTGCCTGGATTTAAGGTAATTATAGTATGGGTATCACTGACAGAATCTATAGTGTAGTTTTAAAACAGTATGATAGAAGTCACCATATGCTTCTCATTCAACTTCTTTTATGGACTCCTTGTTACTTGTTAAGTATTGTAGTTTTTAATCTTTTTCGAACTGTATCATTAATCAACCAACTGGTGTGAAAAAAAAAGCAGCTTTTTTTTCCTTCTAAAGCAGATTGCATCTTTTAAAATATGCCTTTTTTTTTTCTACATTTTAGCAGATTCTTCATCTCTGTGTCTATGACACCACTCTATTTTGCTTCAGTAACTGAAGCAAAAAACTAAAACATCTGTAAATTGGCTGAGAAGCGATAAATAAAAAGAAAGATCTCACATTGAAAAGTCCGTATCAGTGTGTGAGGCAGAGATACTCTTTTTTTTATGACATGGAACAATTAATATTGTAAATCAAAATTTATTCCCATTACGCATCTTTACAGAAAATGTCAAGGAAGATATTGCTGTGCCTGATTTTAATCAGACTATAAATTTTTATTTATGTGATGAATATAAAAGTTATGTTAATTCTTAACAAGAATTACCAGGAGAAAGGGTTTTTTTCAAGTGATACTATAAATCTTGTCAGAGTCAGAGATGTACATGTGGGATTTTTACACTGATAGAGGTATGAAAAAAGCAAGTTATCACTATTCCATAATTGCCAAGCTCCTCTAATTTAAAAGTCATTTTAATTTCCAGTATTTTTCTAGTTAACACATGGTTTCCCAAGAATACTAACTGTCTAGTAGCAAGAGGGAGATGCCTGTGATAAATCCAATTGCATTTTAGTCTGTTCTTTTTCTTTTCAATAGATAGTACCAGTTTTTTTGCATGTTCTATGTAGTTCAGATTAATTCTCTAGAACATGTACTGCCATAGTATTCACTGAAAGGATTGCTGCTTAGGACCTTAGAGAAAAATCTCATTACACTTGATATATTGTCATTAAGGAACTACTCTGGCACAAAATTAGTGTCTTTTGTTTGTGATACCATAATTAACAGTAATTCATTTTATAGGATAGCTCTTATAGGAGAAGAATTATAAATAGTTATTATTCTCTGTTGTGGGTTCGACCCATCACATTCTCCAATGAGTTAAGTCTTTACAGGTTATCTGAATGTTTCTGTACTGAGTGTTTTCTTTTTGTTCACAGACATATGAAATAGGTTCCATTAAAGTATATAAATCCATGCTTGTAGCCATTACTTTGTAAAGATTTTACTACAGATTCCTAAGACAATTAAATGTGATTACTAGATGGTGTCCACTGCACATTGACAGAGAAAATAAAAACAAACTAGCATGAAAATAATTGTATATTGATACCCTGGATTTAAAATGCTGCACAAGATTCTCTAGTGTTCTTTCAACCAAACAGCAGGAAATTCAGGTAAAATGACTCGACTTTTAAAAGTATTTCACTGTTCCTGAGGCAGGAAAATCTGCATTTTAGGAACAGTCATTACCTCAAGCATCAAAGATCATCATAAAGAAAAAACAACAGAAACATAAAATAATTAAAATAAAAAGTCACATTAAAGTATTGCATCATTATATCCAGTAAAGTGCTTTATTTGTGAAGGCATATTTAGCAGACAGGCACTGACATATGATTGTTGCCTGTATGTGCAGTCAGTAAGCATAACTTTGATTTGTTAGAATGACTCTTTCAAGATACATTGAAGACAGCAACAATTTGGATGCACTGTATATTTTAAAAAAGTGATTTGTTGAAATACTTAAATGTCTTTGAAAAAAAATTATGCACAGGTGGCAGTCACACAGAACTCATATTTTCTAAAATAATCTTGCTAATATGAACATATTAAAAGCTATCAGATGTAAGTAATACTCACTTTTTACAGTCTTAGAAAAAATGTCACAGTGTTTTGAAATGGACATCTAGCCCCAAATAAGCATCCATCTCTATTCATGCATAGAGATTAAATAGGAAAAGAAAAAGTCAAACCAGTAGTAGATCTAAATGTAGGTTTTAAGACAGACATAATACTCACAACAGGGAAGATTAGCAGCACAGATTCTGTTCCAGTCATTCTGTCTCTCTTCTGAGAATTATAGACATGATTTTAGTTTTTCAGCACCATGAATCATGGTGGGTCATTTTGTCCAACACCACTAAGACTTGGAGAAGTATGTTTAGAGTTCTTTTGCATTTAATTCATGACTATGGATGTAAACATGTGCACTTATTTCTGTGCATATTTACTTCTTAATATTAGCATATAGATGAGGGTGAATGTTCTATTCAACAAGGTAATATATAATTCAGTGTTTGCCAGGGAGGAATGGAGCTTGTAGCTACAAGGACAAAACATGTAGAAAGGGAGAGCCATAGTCTTCTTCCTATCTACTGTTTTCCACCATGATTATTTATTCCTCCTTCAATCTGCTTGTTCACCTTGCACTTCTTAAAGAGCTTCTTATTGCAGAATGAGCTTTCTTATAACATAGCAAACTTGGTCTATTAGAAAAAACATTTTTCAAAGCTTCCAATCTGCAAACTGCTAAGCCCAGATGTAGTTAGCCATATTACCTTTATCCCTCTACTTACCCACTTATTTTCTGAGACTTTCTTTTTAGACAAGCAAAATTAGCCATTGGTTCTGAGATGAACTGAGAGTCTTTATTACATTTGACAAAGACTGGCTTCCACCGTTTCGGTCCTCTATATTCTCCCCTTGGCATTATGTATCAAAGTCTTGTCTTCAGAATGTTTCCTTGGTTGATTTTTGGATAAGCAAATGCAGAGAGCAGATTGCATTTTTAAAGTTTAGGGGAAGGAACACGTGTTCATGACTCATATAAATATGGGGTTCCTATATCCTGATAAGGAATCAGAGCTCTCTTATCTTAGTAGACCAGAGACAGAGCATCATATACTCATATTCTTCCAGGCTGTCAAAAAAGTTGTAACACTGCTATGAAAGCTTTTGGTTTTAGTGACTTTAAGGTGCTTAATACTTCATTTTTATGTATGTATATATATATACACTTTTTAATTATAGCTGCCATAAAATTGTAATATGAAGATCATTTGAAAGTAAAGTAGAGGAATTAAGACCGGACAGTGTTTTAATTTTGTCCCATTTATTTTTTTTTCCTGTTCCCCCTTTGACACATTTATAGTCCAGCCCAAGAACCAGTTTGTGATTGCCTGGACAAAAAAACCTGATAAAATCAAATTTAAATAAGGCCATGTTCCTACACTGCAGAAAATGTGTGCAAGATAAATAAGAGAAAGTATTCTATATATAAACAATAATTGCTGATTCTGTTAATGTATTGTTGCATATGATTAATGTAGTTGGGACATTTATATTGTGTACACTTGATTTCTCATTTTATCTTCATAAAGACATAAAGGCATGCTGTATTCGCTGTTACACAGTTTTTGTATAAATATTGCAGTGCCTGGAATTTTTTGACTGATTTGTTTTGTAGAATAACTTTACCCATTCAAACTGTCTCTATGTTCTATCACAAAACATCAAAGAGAAGGGTCAACTTCTTTTGATATAGAACAGCAATATTGGACATATTTATATAAAAAATAAAAATATCATGACTCTTTCAGTTGTGCTCCACACATAGTCTTACTCCATGTCCATTGTTTTCTCCTTCTTTACCTTCCAGTCTTAATTTCCCTTGGAATATGCATTATTCTAAGCTGGGAGACTGGGTCACTTCTTGAATTTTACCATATTACTAAGGTTTATCCTAATATTTTTCTTATGCAAGTAATAACCAGCTTTAATACTTTGATTACAACAATACCACATAAATAATTTCATTTTTAGAGTAATTACTTCTAAAGAAGAGTTTATAAAATTAGGTAATACTGTTTTCCACTGCTTTCCATAAGTATATGTATAATCTTTTTGTAGTTAATGTAGTGAATTGTACAGTGAGCTACAATCTGCCATTGAAAGTTCTGGGAATTGCAGGTTCTTAGTACCTCAGAACTTGGCCTGGCTAAACAATCGCATATTATGGTAAATTGCTTAACAATTTTAGTTTTAATTAGAAAATAACTCCTGGGGTGGGGAATTGCTTTCCAATAGAACACATAAGTAGCAAGCAACTTAATACACTGGACATCAGTTTTTTGAAACTTGTGACTTGCCAAGTCTATGTAGTAAAACTAGTCACAGAATTATTATATAACTAGAATTATTTGTTTAATAAATTATTTTGTATTTAATTTCTCATATATATTTTTAGAAATTAACAATTAACAAATTTTTCATTCTGGCTGGTAGGATTGCTTGAAATCTCCATGCAGTTCTGAAAAAAGAGCTGAACTTGTAGTAAGATCTCATTACACTTTTATAATACAAATTCTAATTGCTTCCGTTAATAATTGGATTTGCCACCATGTTTTCAGGATGACTGAAGAGCAGTATAATAAGGAGACCACTGGAACTCAGGAAATGTGGACACTCTATACAGACTTTACCTCACTGACTGTGCAAATGATCAGTGTCTTTTGCACTTCTTCCTTCTACTTGTTAGTAAGGATTCCTCCTTTGTGAGTGACATGCTAAGCAGATGGAAAACCTTAAGTAAGAGCAAATATTTTGATTATGTGATTCTGCATCTAGACTCTGTTACTATTCTCCTTCACCATAGGTGGTGATCTCTTCAAGATGTCACCCAGCAGTAAAACCCATAAGCATTATCAAATGGCAGCTCACTATATCACAAATATTGGAGCACACAGTGCTTAAAACCCCATCACTTGCTACACAGTATGGTCTATAAAATTAAGCTGTTTAATTTTTTCTAGGGATGGAAGACTGATTTAACAATTCACTGGATGGACTAGCCTTTCAATTTTTTCTTTCTTGAACTGAATCTTTTTATTCAGTAAGAGCTAATTATGAATGCAAGTAGTTTTGAACCTGGCATGAGTGAGAGTAATCAAAAAATCCATAAGGTCTATGCTGTTTTTTCTTAATAGTGTTGTTAAACTGACCTTGTATTTCTCAAAATAAAACACTGTGGAAATGCTGAAAGCAAAATTTACCAGGTAATAAATAAACAATGTTGAGAATGAGACATTTTTTATATAGCCTCCCAAATAATTAAATGCAGAATGATCTACAAGTATAGTTTGTCATGGTTTTTCCTCAGTTCCTTAGTATGCTGTAAGGAGCTGACTTCCACATGGTTGATGCTGTGGGGTGTTGCATACTGAAACATTGCTCATGGGGCACAGCAGGATCAGTAAAATATGAGTTTTCCTAGCAACCTCTTGAGGAAGGTGAGACCAATCTCACAGCTGAATGTGCAACTCAAAGCTAACAGATGACATTCATATCTTCTAACAGATGACCTTCATACCTTCTACATGGATTTTAAAATTATTATTCTTTTACTTTTATTGTGGTGGTTTGTGGTTTTTGTTTGTTTGGTTTTGGTGGGTTTTTTGTTTTGTTTGTTTGTTGGGGTTTTCCTGGTTTTCTATTTTGTTGGGGTTTTTGTTTTTTGGGGGTTTTTGTTTGTTTGGTTTTGGTGGGTTTTTTGTTTTGTTTGTTTGTTGGGGTTTTTTTTGGTAGGTTGTATTTATATTGTAAAGAATTTTATTGCAAAGAGACACTGCTTAGAACAGGTATTGGGAAGGCAGCCCAAATCCTCAGGCACATAGAATTATGTAGGCTGGGACTTCTTACAAACTTGTACCCATTTCTAAAATCTGTTTCTTACAGAGATTAAACTCCTGTTCAATCCTTCTTGCTGATTTTTTCTCCTGTGTTCCATGCCCAAGCACCATGAGACACAAGTTTGACAGGACCGCATATTTTAGTGTAAGGAGGAACTCTGACATTCAGAAAGTTGGGGCAGCTTGACCGTTGACTTCCTCAGTCTGATAAGTATGGGTGGGTCATCTGATATAATTTTCTTGGGAAATCATTCTTTCTTTGTGTAGAAACCTACAATACTCGGGGCTGGAAGGAACATCTGGAGGTCATCTAGTCCATTCCAAAGCCCAAAGCTGGGACAAGAAGGTCACAGGCTGATTTGCTTTGGATTCTTATGGTTTATAATAGTTACGGTTGTAGCATATTGGGTTTTCATGTCTTTCCTGACCTTCGATCTAAGTTATGCTTTTAAACTTGTGAATGCATCAGAGATATTTGAGATATATTAATACATACACATTTCTCACATTTTCTCTTGCCATATTTCCATGAAACCATGTTTATCATTGTAGAACATGATAAATTTTACCAATAGTAATGGGAACAATCCCACCGATACACCATAATTCATAAAGGAGATTTCAAAGTGCATTTAAACGTCTAAAATGGTACTGTTTTATGACTTTCTTATTGAGAACTATGGTAATTTTCATACTCAGCCCAAGTGGGATATATTTTACTAAAGGACAAAAGTTTTTAATCCATTTAATGGACGAAGTAGAAATTTTATCCTCAATTCTTCTGAGATGATCAGGGACACACAAATTTCTGAACTAGAATAAGTATCATGGGATATAAAGATTTTAAACTATGATCATCTGGGGAGAAAGGAAATGATCACATTTCTAACAGTAGTAGAGCTAAAAGTTAGAGGTTATATGTCTAAAGGACAATTTTGACTTGAAAACTAAAATAAAACTGCTTTAGGATGATAAGACAATCAACCATCCATCTTGATAGATATAAAAAATGCGGTAAGCGCATCCAAATCAAATTTACAGAAGGCATTGCAAAGTTTTCCTCCCTTCAGTAGTTATAGAGATTCCTTGTCTCCTGTAATTTGTATAATGTTATTTTATGAGAATTTATTTTTTATTTGTGAGCTTCAAGAGCCTCAAACACCTGAATACCACTGTCAGCTCTCAATTATTCCCTCAAACTTACGATGGACTGCGACGGTCTAAAAATGGTGCAGAGTCAGGCTTGTTACAAGCAAGAGCAAAAGCCATTTTATTAACTACAAACTTATCCTTTTATATTATTTTTCTACTGTCCACACACATATAAGCTACATCTCATTTGCTAGGTATACTTGTCCATCAGTCTTAAACCATCTTCTGACAGGTAGCTGGGATCTCTCCTCATGCTGGCAAGTCCCAAAACATACTCTTGTCTTCCACAGTTGTTCTTCTCTTTCTTCAGCTTTCCCTGGTCTGGCCCAAGAACACAGGTGATGTTTTCTACTGCTTTCCCAGTCCTGCAGCAGCATCGTCGCAAAGCCAAAGCTGTCCGTAGCCCAGCACTCTCCCACAATGGACTGTTTTATGATTTTGAGGAGGCAGGGCTCAGATGACAATAAATACCACAGATATTATGATTTGATAAGAGATTTGATGAGAAAGACACCACCATGACCTGTGTTATTTCTCTCATTCTTCTCTATCTTATTTCAACTTGACTTGATCATTTGGTCAGTCCAATGACTTCACTAGGCTGTTGTAAATTTTTCTGGTATAGCTTTTGAAATAAACATTGCTGATAAAACTTACTTTAACTCCTGAGCTGCACTGGATTATTCTCTTTGGTCCATAGCATATAGACAAGGGTATCTGGAAGTGTAAAGGTGTGACATTCAGATAAAAAAGATTTGGGTTTTTTGTTTTCTGTAATTCTGAATCTCTGCTTGTATTTATTGTTCACAATAAACACAAGTGACAAAACCACTTTTTTAGAAGTTGGAAAAAACACACATATTCCTTGGAAGATCATGGACTATCACCTCTTACCAGAGAGCAATGAGGATTGCAATTATAATATGCATATAAAGCATGTGGGTGCCAGTATTACTATTTTTGAGAACTGCAATGATTGATGCAGATACCTCATTGCTTTGTCTGTTGATACAGTCAGCGTAGCCTTTCTCTTTCACCGCTTCCCTTAACAAAATCTGAGAAACCCTTGCAGGTGATGTTTTGTTCAATATAGGATTTGGACTGGTCTAATATCAATTTTATTCTGAAATACCTTTTACAGAAAAATAGAAAGATTTTGGTAAAATGCACTTAATTTTTTTAGTTTTAATTGCAGACTGCCATTCCAATTACAAAAAACATCAAGTTCCTTTATAATATCTGAGAATAACTTTACTAGCACAAATGGGAAGATACGTGTCTAGTATGTCACAAACTTATGTCTTATGGGCTCCTCTACTGTTAATGTATAATTAATATTAGGTATCACAGAATGTGTGACTTAATTCAGGATAAATAATAATCCTTGAAAAAACCCATGTGAATAGGGCCAGTGTACTTGACTGAACCAAATTTTAAACTCAGTAACATTGATACTGAAATCACAATACCTGCAAAAGAAGGTACAGGCAATAGTTTTTGTTTCTCAGCTTTATTCATCTTCCACAAACATGAGGGAGATTTTCAAGTGTTAATATGAAACAGAATTAGGATTGCTAAGAATTTGTTTGTGTATGAAGGTCAATACTTCAATCTGAATTTTGATTTAAGTTTTACTTACTCTGCTTCTGGTGTCAATATGGAAAATGTAAAAGGACCAGAAGAATTAAATACCAAATCAACTGATTCGGTTGTTACAAAATTAGTTGTTAGTAGTCAGAAAATTAAATCTGTTAAAATAGGTACTTTTGTCTGTGGGGACAATACTTTTGATGGCTAAAGTCATATAAAACAAGTTTGCAGCTGTCTTCAGATCCCTATATAATTATAGCGGATAGCCAGGCATGTATGCTTTGCAATTTAACAGCTTCTGAAATAAATATCAAATTGTTAACACAGTTATCTAGTAGAACTCCTATAGGCATAAAATCAAGTTATGACATGTTGCTAATATAGTTGAAAATAGGCGTGTTTCTACTGAAAAATCAAGAGATATTAATACATAAATTTGTCAGAAAACTCTGACCTGCAATTTTCAGGGGATATGTATCAGGAAAATCTTCTTTGAAAAACTAAATTTAACATTAAAGGCAAGATACAAAGACTTAAAGTTGGTTAGTAAGCAAATACATGCCATTCACTTCTTAAAAGTCCGAAGGTGATGGAAGAGACAGGTACAATACAGACAAATGGGTATGACACAACAAAACAAAGTATCAGTAGAGTTGACTACCATAGAGCAAAAGGGGATATTGCTGGCATTTCTACTATGGTTATCATATCAATTCTTCTCTGAATCAATAAAAATACATTAGCATACTGTATATAGAACTGTATACACTATATTTTCTTTCTTCTCTCAGGTGAAAGAATTTTGTATTTTACAAGAGAGACTTCAGGGAAAGTTTATCCCTAGTTGTGACTTTATATACCAGCAAACAGATTAGTTTTTACTTCATTCAAAGATCAATGCTATGATAAGGCTTCAAACATGAGACTCTTTTGTAATGGACAGTTTTCTGAATATGCTGTAATAATCTCACCATGTCTGCTGATCTTTTTATCCACCTAGTCCTGCAAATTACTTCTTAACAATAACTTAATGGCTAAAAGAATCAAAGGAAAAATTGTCATGTGCTGCTGATGGCTTTGGTTCCCATAGTATTCTATTTTTACTTCATATGATTTGCTCTTGAACTTCCTCAGAGCTGTGTTTCATGCGGTTTAATTATGAGTCTCTCTGGTATACATACATGTGTGAGTGAGGAAAGCATTTTCTAGTCTATAAGATGTACGTACAATTCGGTGTAGACTGTTTGGATTTCCAAGATTTTCTCTTCAAACTTTCTCAGGGAAACCATCAGGTAAAAAGGAACACTTTGATATGGATTAAAAAAAAATAAAATTAGAAAGAAATAAAACTGAAATGAAAGCAGATAATAATTTTTCTGAATTGGAAAAAAGTAAATAGTACATTTTCTGACACTTGTGCTGTTTAACATATATGTAAATAATCTGTAAAAGGTTAAGGAGTAAGGTGACAGTTATTAAGTTACAAGATATTAAGGTTTACAAGACAATGAAGACAACTGAAGAATTTCAGAGAATTTCTGAAAGACAATTGAATTTGGAGTGACTCCTACGTAATATCTAAATAGGCTAGGCTGTAATTACACTGTAGGACTTCTTGTGACAGGATGAACGGGTGCTCAACATTTTCCAGGTATCACAGAGTACCTGGATCTGTTCATGGTAGAGAAATCCAATCAGACTATAGGATATAAATCTCTTTGTCAGGAAGTCTGTGAGCCACAAATTATAGGAGCTTGGGATTGTATTCTGGGGTAGTAATAACTCTTCATGTTTCCTTTTTTCCCAGACAAGATCTATTACCAGTCATTAGTAAAAAAGCAGTAGGTGTGATGGTTTGACTAATCCAGACACTCTTGTATTTTATTTTTTTTTTTTTTGATATCAGAGATGGGGTATCAGAGGACCATGCACATTTTTAGGTACTTTTGTTGTTTTTATACCTGTATATTTCAATGAACTTGATAGATTCTGCATATCAGAAATCCTCAAAAATCCTCTTAGTAAAAAAAAACAAAACACCAAACCTCCCAAAAACACAAAGGCTACTTCTTCACATTTCAGTTTTACATTGTACTGCACAGCTACAGTCCTTGGGTACTGACAGAGAGCTAAGAAAACAGGGAGACAGAATATGTGTTTTGACAGATTTCATGGATTATTATTTGTTTTATTTCTTAGGGTGTTGAGCCTTGCCAAAGGATTATGAAAGTATTTAAAAATGGCTCCATTTCTTTAAGCCAAGATGTTTCATTTTCAGAAATAATTTTCTCTGTCCTTTGAACACATTTGCCTCAGTCTCAGCAAAGCACAAACCTGTTATGTTCAAAATCTTATCAGTTTGTGTCTGCTCTGTAAAAATGACACTGCTTTCTGTAGTTTTTGTGGGAATTGTGGGGTTTTTTTCGCAGAAACCTTGACTTGGTTTCCTTAGCTGATATCAAAATTGCCATTTATTACATTGTACTGAGGTTTTAGTGCTAAATGCAATACAGATGCAAGTTCCCAAGATATATAGGGGATTTGTTTCAGGAAAATAATGAAACGGCAATAAAATAATGCAATTAAATATGCTCACAACTGTCTATCATCGATAACCAAACCTGTATTAGTGAAGTAGGGCTATAAAGATTCTTTACCATCCTCATGACAGTTCTTCTGAGATTTTCATAACAAAGGTTCCATATCTATTGATAGGAGGTTCTCAAGTTTCTTTATTTTTCTCAGACATCCTACTTTTTAAGAATGTAGAAGTGTTGTTTATGTAACACAAAGTGGAAACTTTTAAAAGTACGAAATTGTTCAAACTGTGAAATTGTTTTACAGTGGCACAAGACAGACAAGCAAGTTATAACTATTTTGAATTATCTATTTTGTATGTCATCCAGCAGGTTTGACGGGGCAATTAACTCCATAAGAAGAAATTTGTTTCCACAGTAAGAATTTGCTTTATCACAGAAATTGCTCACTTTTATTCTGCTTATTTCCTTTATCTTTCTAGAACTTGAAGAGTGATGCTTTAATGTGATTGTTGAAACACTAGGTTTTTTTCTTCCAAGTCACCAGTGAGCTGCAACTATTCACAGTTTGGGGGTTTTTTTTGAGCAGGGGAATTTTATATTTTTTTATTGTTGCCAGGGTTTTTTCTGGGTTGGGGGGAGGTTTTTTTGGTGTGGGTTTTTGTGGGTTTTTTTTGGTTTGTTTATTTTTTTCAATTGTAATATCTGATACACAATTTTAGTATTTATGGTTTTCCCATGTTTCTTCTTTGTATGGTCTCATGATGAGCCAATCTACAGGCTAAAATGGTCCCTTACTGTTGCTGCATGTTGGTTTGGAAGCACTGAAAGTTAGTTTGTTTTCTAATCAAATGGCAGTCTTCAGCCATTCATAAACTTAAGGAAGTAAATGCATGTAATATTGTTTCTGAGTGTTTAGCAAAAGAAACCAGGTTTTCTGAAAAACAAAGTCTGAAGCAATACAACAAGGTTTTCTAAAAAAAGCTTATAAATTACTTTTGGTAAACTGACTTCTGGTGATAAAAACGATGAAAATAGCAACGATGCTCATCAATGAAAGGTGTTTGTAAGCATTGCTTTTTTTACCACATTAATTCTACTCAACTGAATTAAATAATCTGTGAATAATCAAAAAGATTTGTTTTGCATATGTTGCAGAAAGATTTCTAATTTTAAGATCTAAAAGCATCTTTGCATTTTACACAAAAGAAATATTAGTTCAACTCGAGCTAGATTCAACTGAGGTACCCAGACTTACTGTTGTAGCAGTGCTGAGCTTGGTGTTTGAGAACTTTTTTTGAGTTTTTTGAGAATTTAAATTTGTAAGCACAATCAAAGTTGGTTTTAGAGTTTCTTTGACTGCTTCTCAGTTTTCTTGACAGCAAAATTTATGTTGAATCTTCTGCTGAAACCAGTGTTCAGAGATCTGTTGCTGAAGGTAAGATATAATTCCAGTTCCAGAGTTAACTATCTGTGCTGGTTTTGGTTGGCAAAGAGTTAATTTTCTTCACACTGGTGGTATGGAGCTGTGTTTTGGATTTGTGCTGAACACAGGGTTGATAATATAGAGATGCTTCTGTTCTTGCTGAGCAGGGCTCACACAGAGCCAAGGCCTTTTCTGCTTTTTGTACTGCCACGGTGGGGAGGAAGTTGGGTGTGCATGGGAGTTTGGGAGGAGACTCAGCTGAGACAGCTGACCCATAATGAACAAAGGGATATTCCAAACTGTATGATATCATGCTTGATATAGAGAGTGGGGGGGAAGAAGGAGGAGGAGGGGCATGATTGGAGTGATGGCATTTGTCTTCCTGAGTAACCATTATGCATGATGTGGCTCTGCTGTCCTGGGGATGGCTGAGCACCTGCCTGCCCATTGAAAGCAGTGAATTAATTCTTTGTTTTTCTTTGCTTGTGTGCATGGTTTCTGCTTTCCCTAGTACACTATCTCAGTCCTCAGGCTTTCTGTCTTTTACCCTTCCAGTTCTCTCCCTGACCCTGCTGTGGGGGGGGAGCGAGTGAGTGGCTGTGTGGGACTTGGTGTCTGGCTGAGGTTAAAGCACAACACCATCTCTGGTGATCCAGCTCTGTTCAATACAGAGTGGCCTTCACCCCCTGCACACTGCCCTTCTCCCATCACACAGGCAGCCTGTGAAAGGTCAGCTTGTGTAAAGGGACAAGACTAAGTACAACATGGCAAAGTTGAACTCACCTTTCAAGCCTTTACAGTATGTTAAATCTTCTCCTGAAGCACGTAGTGTTGATCTGAATGTCGAAAATGACTGTTAATGTAGTGTAACAAATAAAAGCTTTTTTGTGAATAGGAAAACATGGGGGGAAAAAAGCAGGTGACAGACTAAAAGTATAAGCTGGCACTGACTTAAAATGCAGCTCTTTCTTACGATGTCACCAGGAACAAAGTATATTGTTAAGGAAATTGTTTTAATAAATATTTTAATTTGCATCTCTGTAAATACTGATACTGATGTATTTCTCTGGTTTTGTATTTAGTATTTCCTCATTCGGTGATAATATTTGCTTAATATCTACTTTCAGTTCTGCCTGCTTTAGTTTATCCTTTTTTACTATGATTGATAAGCATCTAAGTGCCTCAAATTTTGTTTGAAAAAATGAGTGTTAAAAGAGTTTTTATTTTATTTTCTAGTACACCTGGATAAAGTAGTGTGATGGGTTGGATAAACCCCCAAAACTTAGATTAAGGCCTTAGTTTAGTTAGGCCTGAAACCAAATTTAGCAGGCCCCAGTTTTTTGGGCCATGGGGCACTCCGTAGATTCAGAGGGGCAAGTATCACCTGACTTAAGCAACCAAAGAGGTATTTCATATCATCTGACGTCAAGTTGAGTATAAATCTAGTGGGGGAGGTATCCTCGCTCTCTTGCCCTCCCTCTCTCCATGCGGTGTGGTGGGGAGGACTCCCTGTTGCTGCTCCCAGAGCGATAGGCCTGGCCACTTCCCTGCCGAGATGCCCACAGCAGTTCTGGGCTCTGGGAAGTAAATACTTTTGTTTGATATTACTTTGCTGGGTGCTCTTTCAGAGAAACGTGTTTAGTTTTGTTTCCGTGTGGGTTTTAGGTGGTGAAATCTGTGTTATTGGGGTGGATAGCTCTGGATGAAGTTATTGTTGGTTTTTTCCTATATTTGTATGTACATGTATTGTAACTTCCCTGTAAATATATGTATATAGTTTTTTCCAGTTTCAGTTTTTTTTTTCTTTACCTCCTTTCACTGGGACCGCACAGGTCTTGGGGGGGTTGGCATTTTGCCAAGGTCGAACCCACGACAAGTAGCATGTCCTTTTACATATTTTTTGTAAAAAGAATTACTAGAGATTTGCTGTTACTGAAAGATCTTATTCTGTATTATTCATTTTGACTTTATTTTTCTTGAGTTAGAATTCAAAAAACCATTTGCCTTCCATGTTTAAAAGCTCCAGGTTAAGCATTGTCAAAATTAAATAACAAATACACTCCTTGAAAAAAAAATCCATATTTTCCTTGAACTTGTTCCAGTATTATTCTCCAATTTATTGTAAAAGAATCTAAGGGAACAGAAAAATTTGTTTGCAAGTTGAAATAATATGATCTATTCATTAGGGGGTTGTGGATATTCCCAGGCAAGGCAGATACCAGCATAACAGTGACAAGTGTGTGGAAATTTTTTTGGTGGATAGATTACCAGTAATATCTTCATAGCACTTTGGCTATTTCAGCATTAAGACTTTTAAAATAAGAAAATGGCCTTGTCTAGTTATTAATTTAGAGTTGTCCTTTTTTTTAGCCAGCACATTGTAGGGAGTTACTTACGATTCTCATTCAATGTATTTACACTGTGGAGTTGAACCAATTCCACTGGTGCTGCATTGCAGAATATTTGACCAAGTTCTTAATATTGCTTCTGTAGGCTGCCAGTCTATCAGTTATACATAGAATTGACTGAAGTTAGAGAATGGCTTACAGCTAAACTTCCTAAAACACTTGTCCAAGGAAGTTGTCCATCTTGTTTTCTCATTTTCATGAAAAATGAAAGTGTTGTTGCATTAGCCTGTTTTCTTACAACAGACCACAGAGGAAAGGAGCAGCTGAGACTAACCATTTTGCATAGGCTGTCGTTTGACAAACATAAACACATAATGATGGAAATACTGAAAATGAACTCCTGCTGGGATTGGAGACATTGTTGATAAGGAAGATCGGAAAGATTGTGCTGGGATGAAATTTATCACATTCAGTCACTAGCTACTCAAGACCTTTGTTGGGTGTGGCATGGAAGTGATGGGCAATTGCAAAAGTTACAATCCCCACCTAAATGATGGGAATAATTCATACATTTCAACAGTTGCTTTTAGGTTGGGTCATTCTCAGTCAATTAAATAAGACTTCAGTTTTGCAAAGTTGTACTGATGAAAACTCCCCCTGAGTCACACAAAATTCTTTCCTCTTTCAATTAATTTTCCTGTAATATTTTTTTAGTCTAGCAAGAGAAACAAAACTGTTTATGTAATTCTAGGTAAAGCCTTTCTTCTCCCTCTTTCCTCAAGTACCTAACCTCTTTGTATTCTTTTCTTTGTCTGATATTTACACATTTTATTTGTTTGCTTTCTTTAGGTATTCTGCTTACACATTTTTTTCTTACTCTTTTATTTCTTTATGTGACCCATTAGGTTTCCTATTTATTTTACTGTTCCCTTTTAGTTTATCTTGTTCAAAATACATACATAGCCATCTTTAGCCCTACAATATTTTTATAACCAACCAACCAAATATTAATTTAATTTAATTACGGGAAAATAGCATACTTTTAAGCCAGATGCACGTTAATTATTATTTTATGTATTGGTATTCAATCTGTTTCTCCAATTACCTTTTCATTATCCACTTTCTTTTTCTTAATGTCAGTTTTAATACTAGCTTTCTTTCAAATTTATCTTTTTCATGTTGAAAAAAGAGTGTTTTCACTGTATGATAAAAATAATTACTGAGATGCAATACAAATTTATAGTTGAGATTCACCATACTAAAAATGGAAAACCTCCATCTCAGAATAAAAGGAACTGAAAATAGCTCGCTGTAGCAGAGAAAAACAACAACAACAAAAGATCAAGTTTAAACCCAGCTTGTTACAAAAATGAAGACTTTCTTTCGTTCAGAAAGCTTGTCAAGGAGAAGAATATAATTACATGAAGTTCCAAGTAATTCTGAAACAACTGATTAACAACTATGTCATGCAAGCTGTTCCTAGGTACATTAGTGTTCCCAGGAATATACTTCTGAGAAGTGCTTTGCTGGGATATTTGTAGAAAAAAAAATATTGCTGTGGATTAGCAAATTAACTACAGCTTAATTCAAGTCAAGAAAATGAAAGTTGTCTGCAGCCTCCCCATTAACTTTCATGTGCGAGAGATCAGTCTACTAAGCTGCTCATTCACTTTAGTATATGTTGTAGGGACTGCTAATAATTGTGGAAAACTGACACCTTTATAAGTGCACAAGCCAAGAAGAACTTACTGCTCCTGTCAGAACAATCAAGCAAACCCACCATCCATCCTCTAGCTGTCTTTGAGAAATTGAAATTGCCTTTATAAGTTAAACCACACCACTAAAAGGTAGGAAAAGGCTTTCACCTCAGTTGAAACCCTAAATACTACCTTGTCATCACAGAAACAGCAGATCACCCTGAGAGACATTAATACACAGCTTTCCCCCATGCAAAATTTTATCAATGCTTAGCATTTGTTATTTCGGACACTTTGAATGTGGTATAAATTTAAAAAATACCTTTCCATATGTGTTTACAAATAAAATGTGTTGACAGAAAAAAACAACAAACAAACAAACCAAAACAAAGCAAACAAGCAACAAAAAAGCTATTTGTAAAATCTCTAGGTTTTCAAGCAGAAACAGAAAAACACTAAAACAAATAGTTAAAATTACATTTACCAGTGTATAGGAGACTTTTGAAGCCAGACCTTCATTCAACTATTGCTTCTTATTTTCTTTAGTTCATATTTTTTTTCCTAATTGAGTAGATGTTAATCTTGCAAAAGGTTGCCATTAAAATTGCATGGCTAGTTTCTTTGACGTGTAATCATCTATAAGTAAAAACATTTTACTTCAAAGTGTGATATCCCAAGTTTTTCCAGTCTTATTACAGGTTCCTTTGGTTCAGGAGACAGGCTGTCTAATGTTTCTGCTTGTAACTGTGGAAGACCTTGAAACAGCAAATTATATTGTTCATAAAAGTATTATGCTCTCAACAAGACTGTGCGGCTGTAGTAAGGACTATTTCATGCTCAGAAGGTCACAATGCTGGTGAAAGACCAGTTTAAAACTGAAAGCTGTTTAAAAAGACCAGTTTAAAACGGAAGCTTTGAGAGCTTTTCATTGAGCTGAAGGACTTAAGGGAGTGTAAAGACCGGCATCTTTGGGACAATAGGGTTAAGCTGATATGTTTTTAAAAAAGTTGTATGAAGTGAACCATAGTTGCTGAATTCAAGTTTATCTAATTGTACCTTCATGGTTTCATTTGTTAAAAAACGTTTCTTCATAATATGATTTTCCCGTTCAGCTAAAGAATTTGAAGGGCACAGGTACTAATAACAGGCAAAAGGAAATATGAATTTAGTGCGCTTTTAAAGAGTATATGATGAAAATTTGGTTTTGGAAATTGCAGAGTGAGTTAGCTCTTTTCTCCCCACTGTCTTTTTTTTTTTTTTTTTTTTTTTGGAAAAAAGGAAAAATTTTTGGTCCGTTC
>VXBX01001518.1:90265-109961 GCA_013400415.1 Scytalopus superciliaris
ATTGATGGAGATTTTATCCAAAGAACATAGAAGCATGAGTCCATTAATTTCTCCTCTTTTAAGACTAGAGCTTACTTATAGTTACTCTTTCCTTCTTGAATTTTATATAATTTCATCTTCAATGTGAATTGTTTTGTTTTACATATGTGTTCCTAATACTGGGCCATATTGTTTGCTAGTGTAGATACAAATTTACCTTTGCCTTCAAAAACAATTTTTACAGTGATTCTTCCTGGAGAGTGCACTTACTGTCCTCATCAAGAAAAAATATCTCTGCCAGCAATTTTTCAGGAAAGCCTATAGGTTCTTGCTTTCTTCTAGTACTTATCTAAATTAAATATAATGAGGATGGCACACATTGCTACTTTCCTATGTAAACTGTATTCATGAAGAAAGGTGTCACTATGTAGCCAAACCAGGTCCCAACACGTAACTTGGTCTAAAGGTTAACAGATTTTTTTAGCCTTTATTAGTAGATAATAATCAGCAACATAGAATCATTCAAAGATACATAAGGATTAATTTAATATTATTAGAAAACTAAAACCTATGCATGGACTGAATGCTCCACATTTTTAATCAATGGTGAGTGTGCTGTCTTTTGAAACATAACCACTAAGTCATCAATATTACACAAGAATATTGAAATTTTTGTTTTAACTTTATTTCCCCCCTGGATAATTTTGGAGTGCAGTAAGAAAGGAATGAACTGTCTCTCAAGATCAAAATGGTATGTTTAATTACATTAGATGTCTAAAACTTCCCAAGAAATACTGGCAAATCTGCCTAGTGGCTTGATTTTTAGAAGCTGCTCACTAGGAACTAACAGCACACAATATACTATACATAATGAAAGTAAATTACGTAATATGTATGTGAATTGTCAAGTTTATTTTCACAAACAGATTTAAATTATAAAAATTATTGTTTATTATTGTAAATATTTTTATGAGATTCTCCTGTCCTCTTTCAGGAAACTTAAATAGCTAACTTTAAATTATTCATAATAATTACAGCTCTTCCACTGAATGGCATACAGAGTAGCCCTTTTAATGATAGGTCTTAACCTGCAAACAGAGCCAAAGCTTTCAAATTATCTCTGTACTTATTTCATTTGTTCTAATCTGATGAAAATTAAATAAATCATCTTCAAATACATTGTACTAATCAGAGCAAACTGAATGAGCAAGCAATTAGAAAATTAAGCTAAAATCTATTATTTTCAAGAAACTAGTGGAACATGAAAGTATAAAAAAATGTTCATCTGAAGATGTCTATTAATAAATTAAAAAGTTCAGATGAACAACTTTCATTCAGTGCCTACTGAAAGAAGACCTTTTTCTGTCTTGATTTATGTTCATTGTTGCAGTTTATTTAATTAAAATATTTGAGATGTTCATGCCAGCCAAAGGCTTCACACTTTGTTTAGCCAGCATGATAAACCAACCTGCCTTCACCTCCAACCGTGTCAATGGGAGCACATGGATGGAGAGCAATAGTTCATTTTTTGTCTTTGTGAGGAAGTCAGTATCATTGGATTTCCTTGCAACATATTCATTTTCATCTTCCACTTTCACTCTGTTTTTATAATTACTGTCTTTTTTTTCTTCTTCAGTCAAATGAGAAGCAGATAGTATTTTGAAAAATTTAATGTGACTGGACTGACTGTTTTATCATTCATAATAATAATAATTTTAAAATACTTAAAAGGACACTATTTTAATGTAGTTAGTTGAAGAGACTGATAGGTCCTGAAAAGATTCTGGATGGCTCAATTTCTCTAGAGTTGTACACACAACTACTTAGAAGTTCTCAGCTTCTCACCCATGAAAAGAACAGAACAAGTACAAGCTATTTGTACTTCAATTCTTATTACCCAGATGTGGATTAGCAGACACAACCTGCCAAGGACAATCAAATAGGATTTCCCTGCCATTGCTAAAATTTCCAGACAAGTCATCTGTTTGTCTCACAGTGTCTAATATTTTAAAGGCTCATTTTATTTTAAAAAGGCTGTCTTCTAACAGTGGAAAAGATTATATGACTAGAGGTTCTGGACAGTCTTATGGACCCTAATGGAATGTTATTTGTATATTTTAAGAATTATTTTTTATGTAGTTATTTGAAAATTGGGCATGTAGACAAAAATATGTATTCAGATGATTTGCTAATCAAAGCTACTCTGCCACTTCAGACAAATCGTCTTACCTTCTGAAGGATGCTTTCAAGCATGTATGTCTCTGATTTTGTAAAATAGTTTCTGAGAAGAAGGGTGGATGTTTCACACTTCACACTGAAGAGGAAAATATTGAATAGATGAAAAATTAAAAAATTATTTTTGTTCGTTTCTTAAAAACATTGGTTGTGTGTAATAAAGCTTTTGTCTTGTTTTAGGAAAGAATATTTCCCAAAATTTAAGAGTTTTAGATATATCAATATAAGGGTGGAAAAGGTATTCAAAGAGTTTTGTATTGCCAATTTATGGAGATTGTTAGTTTAGAATTAAATAATTTAGATGTCATAGGACCATTATGTACAGATGTTTGATACCACTACAAGCAGGCAGCAGTTCCAGTATCTTGTTTTTGTTTCATTAATCATGGCAGTTCCTTCTGCCCTAGTAAAAGAGCTCAAGAAAACAACTGCAGCCATGAAATTTTGCTTTCATGAGTTTTGGACAGACTTTCCTGAATACAGGACTTATTGAAATTTAGTGTCATATTCATAAGTTTGTACTTTGTCCTTTTGTACTCAAAGGTATAAATATTTTGATTCATCATTTGAATGAATTTATGTATATGCCTCCCCATATGTGTAGTATGCACATGTAGTGTTCAAGAAAAGGAGCATTGTTGTATTTTGCATAATTTCTTATGAACCTTGGAAGTTTCTAAGTGTGATGGGTTGTTTTTTTGTAGGCCTTCCTTGGTAACCAGGGTCAAGATCTAGGAAGTATTCCATCCCATCTCTTTACGTAATCAGGTGTATATAAACCGAAGGAGGAGGTGTTCTCTCTCCTTTTTTGCTTCTTTTCCTTCTCGGGCTCGCACGCTGACGAGCTCCCGGTGTTTGGGCCTGGCTTATCTGTGTTCAGCGAGGCCTGCTCTGGGGGTTGTTTTGCCTGGGCCGGCGGCGAAGGTTAAGAATCTGCCTTTCTAAGGAAAGTATTGAATTTACTATTGTATTTGTTATTTACTGAGTTAATTTCTGAATTTAGATTGTATATATATATATTTGTTTTATCTTATTTTTTTTCCCTATTTTGTCTCCCTCTCCCCTTTCCCTTCCCTTGTCCCTTATTGGGGTGGTTTGGGGGTCCCTGTCTTGTTGTGCCTAGTATATAAACTTAATATATGTAAATATATATATATTCCTTCAATTTTCTCTTGCTGCTTTTTGCCGTTTCGGGAGAGGGAGGGGGGAATCTTTCTTGTGAGGTTTGGCTGTTGGCAGAGAGCCAACCCGAACTTTCACACTAAGTCGTATAATTTCCCCACTTCTTTCCTATACTACAAATTAGCTGTGTCTACAGTCAGTCTTTATTTTCAGTATAAAGCAACAAACACCCTGCAAACCCTAACAGTTGTGGAACCTTATTAGGACTAAATGACTAAAGCCAACATGGACCTGGCTCTCAGTTTTGTATTGCCATCTAAGATGAATTTATACTGTTCCAGGCTAAGTGAAAATTAACATTTAACATACTCAGAAGAAGACAGAATTTTTCACTGGTTTAGTTTTTAGAATTCCATTGTTCTGTTTGGTGGTCATAATAAAAAGTCAAAAACTACTTATGAATAGTTAATGAATAAGAAAAGTGGTTTTCTCACATAGATCATATTTAAAATGTAGCGTTTTCTGGATTCAGTCAACACTGACCTAGGAAAACAGTACCTAAGTACATTGGTTCCCAAGAGTAAGAGAATGGAAGGTTGACATGGGTATGTTATGTACAACAGCTTGTATCAGTGAAGTAAGACATAACACCACTATTGTTCAAACACAGTCTCTCTTTCAGTAACAGTCAAACGTAAGTCAAGGCAAAAATCTGCAAGGCTGTCTCTTTCCAACCAATGGAAGATGATACCAATGCGACTGTTCTCTGAGCGGACCTGAAGTCACACTGAATCTCAGTCCCTAATTACCATTTTCTTCTTTACATAAGTAACCTGTGGTGTTTCTTTTCAGATGTATTATTGACTTTTACTTTTATTTGGCCTTCATATTTCTGTGCTTCAGATCACGGTTATGTAGTGGCAGCCAGCATTCAGAGAACATGCTGCAGTAAAAAGGTATTCTGTGCTCACCATTAAACTGCTATTGGGTTGTAGATACATTTCCAATTTAGGTATTTTCTCTTTAGACAAATTATCTGTAACCTATAGCATAATTTTGTAATATCTTTAATTCTGTGTAGAACCTAAGATTCAAATATCCATTCAAATACTCTGTAGCAACAGTGTCAGCTGATAGTTCAACAGTGGTGACCCACAGAAACTTAGAGACTGATCACCTCTTTATGAACAAATATTTGGCTGTTTTTAATGTGAGAGAGTTTTTGAAAACACCTTTTCTTTTTTTTTTTAACATCTGTTAGAGTGTTTTCAAAAGCCAGAAGGAGGAGAATTAGTTTGAATTTAAATGTAATTACTATCACTCAGATAATTAAAAAAAAACGGATCTGCAAAATTTAAGACTTTATTTTGGATTTATTTCAAATCTGATCATCTTGGTTCATTCATTTCACTCCTGAATAATATTGGTTATATCAGAGTCCATTGTTTAATATGTGAAGTTAGAACTGTTTTTCCCGATGTGTGTAGCTATATTTACTCACCATTTCATCTCCCAACTCAATCTCATAATTTCTTTTTTCCTGTTCTTCATAATAAACATTTACTTTTATTACTGTTCACTGACTTTTCATTAATTTCTCTAAATTGTTTAGCAATATATTGAACAATAGAAGCCTTAACACACAGAAATGGCAAAGACCCTCATTGACCTCAAAAAAAGACAGTTTTCCTGCAGTCCTTTTAGGGAAACGGGAAAGAAATGGTCCACTCCGAGGGGCGAGGTAGAGTGAACTGAAGAGTGAATGCTTTATTAAAATGGTGCCCGGTATTTAAAGGGCAGTTGGGGAAGGTTCCAGAATGGGGTGGAACTTGGGAGGGGTTTAGGGAGGAGTTAGGGAGCAATCTGCAATACAAGGCAAAAGCCTCCAAACTAGGAAAACAGAGACAGGTCCATACCATATATGGAAATGGTACCCTGCTGCAAGCAGGGACCAATCAGGGTGGGTTACAAGCCATGTGGGATGGAAAATTCCAGCAGGGACACACAGTAAAGCAAAGGAAAAGACATATAACATGATAAAATCCTCAAACAGGGTACAGACTTTAAACTGCAAGCAATCCTTAAGCATAGCAGCAGTCCACATAACACAGAATGTAGTTTCCAGAGCCCAAGCAGTCACAGATCTGGGTTGTTTAAGCTGTTCTTCCACAGCTGGTATCTCTCCTCTCCTCCAACATTTTCCTACTGTCTTTGACCTACATCCTAATTACATATTTATCCTAATATCTTTTTTTCTGCCACAGAACTGTCTCAGTAATTTCCCTAGGAGGTTCTGAAGGACTGAGACACCTTGGAAAAATAATTTGGAGCTGCAAGTAGACAAGATTTACCTGATAAATGCTTTCTTGACATAAAACACCTGAACAACGGATAGAAAAAAAAATCTTTTTATTGTGAAGAGAGTACGTCTTTGTTTTAGGAAATTTGTACATTGATTGTGACAAGTTGCAAATGTTTGAATATTTTTGGTTATTTGTGCCCATAATTTAGATTATATGGTAACAATTCTATAACCATGTCAGTGTTGGCTAAAAGAGATGATATTTTGAGATCTTCGACAAAGGAGATTAAGGTAGGAAAAAAAGTCATTAGAATATATATATATAAATGAAGAAAAGCTAAGAAAATACTTAATGATTAAGGTGGGGAGTGGGATAGGAAGGTTCATTGAAGGAACACTTACTCTTAAAGTTTTATACAGGAACTTCAGGCCCTGTGTTTTACTCTGACAGTGTCAAGTGAGATGTGGCAAATAGCTGCCTTGTGTTTAGCAATAAGGAAAACTAATAATGCCTCTTGATTTATGCTGAAAAGTTAATCGGGCTATAAGTCTGTTTTAGCTTTACTAATTTGGTTTTGTTTTAATTTCTTTGCTTTGCTTCATTCCATAGGTTTTGTTTCTCGTGCTTGCATTGCTTTAGTCATGAGGCATTTTTATTTTCTTTTCTGCTAAAGGCAATACTATTATTTTCTTGAAATATAGACAGTGTATTGGCTATATGTTGCATAAAATGTGACATTTGATTTGTCATGGCAAAGTGTCTTGGTGTGCAACAAAGCAGAGAAAACTTGACAGGAAAGGATCTGGCTTATAGAATGTCAACAATAAATTAACGGCATATCTAATATAATAGAATTGGATGACATTCCTTTGAAGTTCCAAAGAGTTTTCATCTCATGTAAAAACAACATAAACAGGTGAATACTGTTTTGAATTTTCTCTATTTTTAGCTTAATTTTCTCCATAAAATGTTTCATTTTCTTGTGAAACTTGTAATTTAGATGTAATTTTTCTTTTCCTAATATTTATTTTTTATTTCAGATATAAAAAAAAAACGTCAGCATAAAAATGTAGCTGAGGAAAAAAGTTGTTGCTGAGTGGTGTCTAAAACTTTTCAGTTTGCTGCTCAAGTGAAGATCATCACAGCTGTCAAGGAGCAGGTTTGTCTTTCCACTGTAAACCAGACTTTTCAAAGGGATCCATCACTCTTTCAAAAATTATAATTTCTAATTATACCATCATAATTTTCTTTTAGAAGAGTCTATGAGTGCTCTTAGAGTACTCTAAGTACTAACTCAGAGTATTTGGTGAAAATAAGTAAATTATATCTAATTCTTTCATTTTCTTTCAGTTTGAACTGCCCATTTGTATTTGCTGATGCTGCTACCACCACCTAAAAGATCCACCCAAACAGTTAAATTTTGTTCAATTGCATTTTTGGAAAAAAATGTTTATAAAGACTGTTGAAAACATAATTTTCTTTACTTTGTAGTGATGAATTTTTATTTCCAATAAGCATAAACGTCTTCCTATAAATTTAGTAAAATACAGTTTTAGAGGAAATGATACCTGGTCTGCTGAAATTAAGAAAAAAAGCAGTTCTTTTCTGTGCCTATGTGATACTCCACGAATTACCTCTTACATGAATTAACTGGGAGAGTACTTGCCTGAAATTGTGCAATAACACCTAGTATACATTTAATTAGACTTAAAAGGACAACACCATCTGAAACTCTTCCTCCTTGGCTCATTGAAGAAGGTTTTGCATTTTTACAGCTCTGTGGTGCTTTGTAATTCTCTGGAGATTCCTGTTTTAATATTTTTAAATACATTTCCTGTGTTTTAAATATTTTTTTATAACAATGGAGCACAGATGATCCTTTAGAAAGTGTTTAGTTCAAAGCATTTTAAAAGAAGACATGATTATTACTATACTTTTTTCTTGTTGCTATCCCTATTATATTGTCTCCATCCTGAACTAGTTCACGTATGTGCATAGCTTAATTTTTTATTTGTTTGTTTGTTTGAGGATGTTGGGAAGTAAGTTGCATTTCTAATTTCTGCCAGGACTGAAATTAATTTAGGTGTCATATTTTGTGTAATCTCAAAGCAGACCTAAATAAACAAGCATCAATCTTAATTAAAAAAAACAACCAGAATCAGAAATTGTGTTGAGTCTGTGAGAAGTGAGATAGATTCCTCATGCATACCCATGAAGTTCAATTTGTGGGAGTGAATGAAGGAGGAAAATGACTTTAAGATCTTTGGTCTTCCAGCCAACCTTTGTCTCACAGACATTTCTAAGTGCTATGCAGGTTATTGAGGTGAGTAAATAGAAACCACTCCTGAAATACAAATACTGTGTATACACAGGTCAACAACACAGAATGATTTGAATTCTGCAAGGTTGAAATTCTTTGGTTGTATATAAAGAATAGTATTGGGACAATCCCAATCACACATACAAGCTGGGCAGAGAATGGATTGAGACTAGCCCTGGGGAGAAGGACTTGGGGCTATTTGTGGACAAAAAGATCACTATGCACACTTGCAGCCTAGACAGTCAACCACATCCTGGGGTGCATAAAAAGAAGCATAAGCCACATGTTGAGGGGAGCGATTCTGCTCCTCTACTCTGCCCTTGTGAGACCCTACCTGCAGTACTGAGTCCAGGTCTGGGGCCCCCAATAGATGAAAGATGTGGACCTGTTGGAATGAGTCCAAAGGAGAGGCACTGCAACACTTCTTTATGAAGACAGGCTGAGAGCTGGTGTTGTTCAGCCTGGAGAAAACTCCAGGGAGACCTTATAGCAGACTTCCAATACCTAAAAAGGACCTACAAGAAGACTGTAGACAGACTTTTCACAAGGGCATGTAGTGGTAGGACAATGGGAAATGGTTTTAAGATGAAGAAGCATGGGTTTAGATTAGATATTAGGAAGAAATTCTTTACTGTGTGGATACCCCATCGGTAGTGGTGTTCAAGGCCAGGCTGGATGGAGCTCTGGTCTATCCCTGTCCATGATAGGGGGTTGAAACTAGATGATATTTCAAGTTCCTTCTAACTCAAACTAGTTTATGATTTTATGATCTATTGCTACAGGAGTTAGGATCACAACAGTTACACATCTTCTCAGTTATGAGTCAAATAGAGTTTGCATAGAATTGGTTTTCATATAGAATTTTTCTGTTGTTGCAACTGAAACTTATATTGAATGTATATAATGAAATTACACGTGAGTGAAATATAAAAAAATATTTCTAATGAAATATCTAACTTTTTTATGCCTGAATATGACCATTGTAGCTGTAATGCAGGTAAATATTTTAATTTTTTTTAAAACTTGATAAAGTTGATAAAGCAGTTGATAAACAGTTGGCAGAGAATAGGCTAGTGCTGTAATCTGCATGCATCATGCCATGAATCCTATCTAATCACTATAAAGTGCTTAACACATTCTCTTTGGTACTAAAAACATGTGTTAAGAAGTGGCTTTTAGGGAGCTGATAATGTAATTCTTGGGAATTACACAGGTGAATAGAACTGAATGACAAATTTATTGAGTGAAAAACATGCATTCCTGCATTGAAAGCCAGGTCTTCCCTCCCAACTTTCACAGTGCCGTTTGTTCCAATGTATAATAGAAGTCACTTTGGACATGAAGAGCATCATTTAGAAAGAGTTTGTAAATTATTCATCCATTTAGGGTATAGTCTCTGTCATCATCATAATAATGATTTTGCCAACATCTTTGAATTATTAGAAACAATGTCTTCTTTCAGCTAACATTTCCCCCTTCTCATTTTTGCAAAAGTCAGTGTCAATACTGGATCTAATCTGTCAGTCTTTGAGAAATTCCCTACTCTGAAATGCAAGATCAATTATCAGACAAAATAAATGAGAAGCTACTATGGGTGGCTGTTGCCTACCTTTTGAAAGCGTCATATGATGCCTGAATGGACAGATAGACAGACACAGAGTAACAAGAGATGTGGGGAACTGCGATGGGTCTGCACATTGGCAGAGCAAGAAGAATTTCACCCGGAAGAGATTGTGTACCCATGAAGATACATCTCTCAGCTAGAGGATTGTAAACAACTTGCAGGTGCTGGGAGGACTCAGGAAGCTACAAGGTGAGGGATAACGAGCTGGGTGAATCTGTACAGAAACAAAGGGTTGTAACTATGGCCAATAAATGATTGTTTATATGTAATAAGCACCAATAATGTTCATGCACGGACACTTAAGAAAGATATAAAAAGTAGCTGTGCTAAAAATAAACGGGATCCATGCCTGACTTTCTTGTACATTTTGTCGCTTGTCCGTCTCAACAACGACAAAGAGACACTTCACATACTTCAGCTTTTGAAGGAATGTCTTATATCATGGCACTACTGGCCACATATATAAAAGAAATTTGAAAGGGGATAAGTTATTAGGTGAACTAGTGATGATAACATTTATATATGTCTTTACATGTGCTTGACCTCTTCCAACATTGTGTTAAGTGTCAGATAGCTTACTGGAATTCCAGAATTTCAAATAATGAAGTAAACAGTGAGCAGAGACAATTAACTATTCCTTACTACTAGTCTGAGGAACTGTTCCTTCCTCAGATTTTCTTTGACACATTTGGTTCTCTTTTTTGAGTACTTTGTAAACAGAGAAGGATTCAGTAGCAGGAATATTCCACATTTGTTCAAACAGTTGCTTGCAACAATATATTTAAATTGCTTGTAAGAGTCCTTTAGAGCATCTTAGGCTTTCATACTCTGTCGATCTCTTAATTTTGTGCTTTGTTTAAATTTCTTACACTGCTATACTTACTTCTTAACACAAAGCAAATGATCACAGTTTCAAAACCTCTCATTTTCCTGAATTGTGTTGTAGGTATGGGTGTTGTAACACTGCATTCCTTCAATAAATAAATTGGAAATAATAGGTTTAATAAGGGACAACAGACTCTAACAGCATCAATAAAAGTAATAATATTTGCTTTCACATTTCTGGTGCCCCCCTTCTAGTAGTTGACCTACAGGATTAACCAGTATCCTCTGAAATAAGTAGCTTTTCCTGGGAAAAATTAGACTGAGAGAGTGTAAATTTAGATTATAAATTAAAAAGAAATTACTTACTCTGATATTAGGGGAACTCTGGAACAGGTTGTCCAGAGCTGTGTTCCGTCTCTGGAAGTGTTCAAGGCAGGGTTGGACAGGGCTTTGAGCAACCTGGTCTGGTTAAAGGTGTCCCTGCCCAAGGCAAGGGGTTGGAACTATACGATCTTTAAAGTCCCTTCCAATCCAAATCATTCTATGGTACTGTGAAATAAATGTTGGTTTTCTGACTGGCTGAAAGACATCTGGAGATTGATGGAGGTAAGAATTAGGAAGTCTGTTCCTTACTAGAGAACTTAGATTATGTTACTATAGGACAGTTATTGCAGAAGAGACAGGTAGAAGCTTGTAGAATGAATTTTCAGAATAGCTGTGGCTGAGTATATATGAGCTTGTATCTCACACCTGCTAATGAAAGGCTGAGTTCTGGTCTGTGCTTTGCTTTTGAAAAACCTACACAGGGCCTCTCAGTTAACCTCCTAAACAGTAGAAGCATTTATTATTTTATTTTTTTTTATTGCAGGGCAGAGCTTCTCTTCCTAAGTTCTTTCTATATTAATGCCTCCCACAGCTTGCGTTCCACTGCCTTTTACATCCCATCTTGCCCCGACTCACAGGATTTTCTGTAAATAACCCTGAAAGACTACAATCCATGATAAGAATAATGAGAAATAAAAATAATAAGAAAGACGTTTGCTGAAGACTATTACAAGAGATCCTCTTAGGGACCAAGAAGGCTAACCTTCTCAGCAGGTAACCAGAAAAATACCTCCTCCTCTTTACTTCAATTAGTCACCCTTACATCCATTAGTCACCTGTTGCCTCTTACCAGAAAGTTGAGTGTAGTACCTGAGCAATTACAAGAAAAGTAGAGTTTAATGTCTGCTCTATAATAATGGAGAAAATATTTCTGCTTCACTATTACTTCTGGGGGAGTACTGTAAGGAGAAAACAGTCAATCATCAGTACAAAGTGGAATGTCCTTATGAAACAGATTTCTGCATTCAAAGTGGCTTGAATGGAGACTGAGGGAATCTCTCCAAACTGCTGTCATTTGCTGTACTTCTGAAGTTCTTTAGACATTATCTGCTTTAAATGAGAGTGGGGAATAAATGATCAGAATAGAAAGTTTCTGAGGAAAAGGTGGAATCACTTGGCTCAATTCTACATGTGCCTTTGCACAAGTAGTCTTAATAGGGAATTGCATACACAAATTTAAAAGTTTTCTCAAAAACCTCTCTGAGCTGGAGACAGTGTGTGCTTTCCTATCTAGGAAAAAGTCTGGAGTTCCTTTCATTTTTTAATAAAGCAAAGCCCATGGGAGGCATCTCTCTTATTCCACTGTGGATGTGGACATCCTTTTCCTGACAAATATCTGTTGAAGAACTACATGAACTGCTGTAGTTCATGCCTTTTGCTGACTTTGAAAGAGCTTGAAACTGAGTTAACTACACATATGCCAAGATCCTCTCTAGAGCTTTTACAATTATTTGAGATAAGATCCAAATGAATTTACGTATTTCCTTCTGCCATTTGTTTCCAAATTTAAAAAGAATATTTATTAGACAATTTTTTTATTGAAGGAAAGGGAAGATTAAATAGTACATCAACACGGAAAACACTGATGTGCAATTTAATGAGATTTTTCCAGAGACTGAAACAGATGAGGGAGGATTAATATCACTTGACTGAATGAAGAGAATAATAAGAGAACTCTTTTTTTATTTTGCCTCTAATTTCCTACCTTCTTTTTTTCCCTAATACACTTATTCTACAACAAACTCTTCTCAAAAGTACATCATCACAGAGATTTTGAAATTGCAAGTTTGGGGTAAATTATATAATACAATATTATGAAAAGAACAAAGCACTGAGACAGGTGACATGAAATTTACAGCTCTTAAATGAGAGTGTAGGTTGAAATCAGAAAACAGCACACCAGGAGAAAGTGCTCAGATGAATACCATATGAAGAGAAGAAATTACTATTATACAATTGTTACTCTTCTTGTGCAGTCTTATGCATCCATTTGAACACTTATACATTTGTCATTAGAGATGTGTGGAACCACGGATGGAAACATACAGTGCAGCCACTTAATGGTTATCAACAGCAGAAGCATAGATCATGTTGGTGAAAAAAAGAGATTGTGTTGAGATCCAACTCAGAGACATAAAACCCAATGAAGCTGAATGGAATCAAGCTAATGTAATCCTCTCCTATCTACAGCTTTTCAGCAAAATTTCAACAAGAACAAAACATTAGGGGAATTAGGTTACACACCAATGTTTGTGGTAACAAAAATGGAGATAAAAATATGAGAAACCCAGAAATGTTTCAGGGAATGTAGAATACAAAAATTAAACTTTCATATCTGGAGTGAAGTTTTTTTTCAGAATGTATGTATTTTGAAATATTTTGCATGTAAAGGACTAAACTGCACAAACTTAGAAAACATTGAATTATAGAACCCATGTCTTACAGTAATAAGCATTTCCAAAAGTAAGCATTAAATGTTAATCTGTTAGTATATGGTGAAACACTTTGTTTTCCTTGATGAAAGAGAGAAGAGA
The DNA here is from genome assembly GCA_013400415.1 of Scytalopus superciliaris. NCBI lineage: Eukaryota > Metazoa > Chordata > Aves > Passeriformes > Rhinocryptidae > Scytalopus > Scytalopus superciliaris. The sequence goes on from VXBX01001518.1 coordinate 103,592, forward strand.
AACGTCCCTCCTTCACTTTACTTGTCAGATGTATGAATCTTGTTACTTTGTGGTCAGTAAAAATAAGCGATTGGCCCATGGACAAGTAATTTTCAAATACATTCAGTAATAGAAAAAAATACAAATTCATTCTAAATAAAATATAACCCTTGCAAAAATAACAAAAATCTTCACCAAGAACAAGCAGTGTACTCATTCACTGTGATTTTTTCTTTTTGTCCCTTAGTGTAGTCACAATTTTTCAGCTTTCTGCACATTCAGTATGCAACTGGTGGGCAGTGTTGTAACAGCTGAATATTTGAATGATTACAAAGTGCAGAAATACATTTTAAATGGACCAAAACAACATTAAATCAGTTTGTTCTCATTAAGCTGCAAATATATATATATATATATATATATGTAATATATACTATTATGTTAAATTTGTTATTGTAGTTAGAATATAAACTGTATATCACTTCTAAGCAGAGCTCTAGTGGATGATTTTGAAGCATAAAACAACTTGATTTTGCTGTTAAGAACAGTCTAAAAGATAATCCAGTATACCATGTTGCATAGTAAGTGGGTATTATTGCTGGGTGGACTCATTTGGCACTATTTATCCTGTTCCAGTATATTGTCATACAGAACCTCACTGAGGCAAAATCCTTATAAGAACCTCTGTGAGCCTCAGAGCTATGAGCAGTCTTCACTAACATGCATGACGCACTCTATGATTTTATTATTCTAAGTTATTAAAAAACTTAGGAATTAATTGCATTGCATGGAGAACTGACCAGCGTATTTAAAGATATGTTTTTACTTTCCACACATAAGTTTAGTCAAGCATTCATCATCTGGAGAGGTAAAAATGATAGGACACAAAATGCCAACTCCTTCACTAACTTCTCCAATGTGAGACCTTCCCACAGGCTGCAATTCTTCAAGAACTACTCCATGGGGTGTAGTCCTTCAGGAAATGGCTACTCCACTGTGGGTCCCCCAGATGCTCACAAGTCCTGCCTGAAAACGTGTTCCAGCATGGACTCCTCTCTCCATGGGTCCAAGGGTCTTGCCTGAAGCTGGCTCCAGTGCGAGTTTCCTCAAGGGTCACAACCTCCTTTGGGCATCCACCTGCTCCAGTGAGCCATCCTCTTTGGGCTGCAGTTGAATCCCTTGTGGACCTCCATGGACTGCAGGGAGACAAGCTTCTTCATCATGGTCTTCACAATGGGCTGCAGCAGAACTTCTGCTCTGGTCCTGGAACACATCCTCTATCTCCTTCTGCACCTCCTTCTGCAGGTTGTTCCTTTCACATATTCTCACTCATCTCTCCCCCTGGAATTGCAGAGGGAGTGCAGGGCTTTTCCCCCCATTCCTAACTTATCATATAGGCGCTACTACCATCACTGATAACCTTGGACTTGGTCCAGTGGTGGGTCCTACTTGGAGCTGTTGAGCATTGGCTCTGTCGGACATAGCGGAAGCTTCTGGCAGCTTCTTGTGGAAGTCACTTCTATAGCCCTGCACTACCAAAACCTGGCCGTGCAAACGCAATATAGACTGACACTGTGGACTTTATGGTTTAAAATTGCTTTAAGGTTTTAACTTTGTTTTCCTGTGTTACTAAGAAACGTGACTTACCAAGTTGTGATATTTCTCATCTTTTAACTTTGTTTTCCTGTGTTACTAAGAAAAGTCACATTCTCATCTCAGTTTTTATCTTTTCCCTACCCTGTTTCCATCCACTTTCTAAGATAAACAAGCTGGAAACTTGCCTTTGGCATAGTAACAGGATTCTATGGAAAGAAAATAAACACTGAAGGTAAGAAGACTACATTGGCATGTAGTTTCAGGGTATATGCTGCTGAAAATTCCTCTATAGTTTCTTTTTCTCTTTGCACTGTTATAATGCAAATTACTTGCAGTGAGGATTGTGGAAGTTTTCTTCAAACATTCTATGGTGGAAGGGTAGCATCAAACATGAATCTATTGGAGAAAGTCTGTGAAGATTTACTATAATCATGAATAAAAAGTAGAAAAGAAGGAGAGCTTGAATTTATTCTGCTCTTCACTTTTATTGTATTAAATTCCCATTCCAATGCTGCTGTGCCTGTTTTTGATAATTCTCCTTGTTTTTTTACTGTAAAAGTTGGCTTATTCTAATATCATTAAGATCCTGATATTTTCAGTACTCTCCATGGGTTTATAATCTTGAAAAATAAAAGACAGCTACTAACTGATACTCTTTTTCATATGGTCCAGCAGCTGCACACATTTTATTCCCCACACGTATATGTTCTCTATTACGACTTCTTATGGAGTCAGTTTTGGCATCAGTGATCTCAGAGAGCTATACTGACTGCAGCCTTGTCCCTGAGTGTTTTTCTAGTTGTGAGAATAAACAAAATAGTCTATTCTAAGATACAAAGCCTTAACATGTTGTATTTGATGTGAAACTCACATAACATACCCCCCCAAAAAAAAAAACAAAACAAAAAAAACCCAAACAAGACCCAAACAAGAAACCACACACCAAACAAACAAAATCCAACAGGTCTCTGTACCTCTTAAGTTTTATTTCCTTTCCTTAAATTATGCATAAGGCACTATAAAACCTTCCTATGTATCCTACATGCAAGTCATACGAATTAAATGTACCTTGAATTCTCCATGTGTCTTTGTACACCTAAAAACATCATCTCTCAAGCCTCACTTGCAGGAAATGTCTTAAAGATTACAGGTCTTGGTTGTTTTTGTTTTCTTTATATATGTATCTCCTCAGAACTGCATGCATGTATTTTGCTGAGAAAGGATTTTTATTTAGGATTAAGAATTATTTCTACTTAAGACAGTTAATTGTCCATCTTGCTTGACTGCATTTGACAATTATCTAAGTAATAGCTATGTTTCTTATTGGATCTTTGGCTACATACAATTCCTGTTTGCTTAAATTTACTACAATAAAACAAAGGCATATCATTGTTCATTTTGTTACTCAGAGGCTCGCCTTTCTCTATCATATGACCTTCTTGGTGTATTATACAAGTGCCTTTTTCAAACAATTGGCTGTCAAAGTCAAATATTAAACAACCAAAACCAAGCAGGCAAACCAAAATCAGCCAACACAAAACTAAAACAACTCCAGAAAACTGCCCTAGCATTATGGCTGTTTGTGAAAAGAAAAATCCCCAGACATCTACACAACAGAATCTACTTATGGCAAGAACTTTTTCATCAAGTTGTGTTTCACTATGGAAACGTCTGCTCTGTTCTGCCTGGAAGCTTCATTGGTGCAGAGAGCTTCACAGTGCAGAGAGTAAACTGAACCTCTGCTCATTTCATCACTAAGAAGGACAGATTAAAAACAATGGTATGAATTTGAACATCTGAAAAAATATTTGTCAGTTAAAGTTTGAGTTAACCTCAGAAGACTCTCCATTTATTTGGCATCTCTTAAAATGTTTGCTTATTTGCTTAAATAAGTTAAATTTCTTCTTGTTTTAAGAAGGTATGTGAGCATGTCTGCTCTGTGGTTTTGACTTGTATTTCTGTGATTTGAAGGTCTGAAAAACTGCAGTTAAGAATACCAATGTCACTTTTATTTGGGTGCATTCCTTCTCTTTCCTTTTTTTAAGTGAAAAAATGCTAATGTTCTAATGTTTCTTTCCAGAATGGCCAAATCATCTGTACTGTGGAAAACTATCCCTTAGCAAATCATAGTTTCTACAAAGCTGGAAGGGGAATGTTGTCCAGTCTGCAAAGACCATAATAGTGCAGAAACACCAGCTAAATTGAGTATTACACTTCTTAAAATTAGCAAGATCTGCTAATTGGAGGATATAACTTCCTAATTTACATATATGCTAAACTCATAGAAGTATTGCTGATTGTGAAATGGGCACTAAAATATTTGATTTGAATATGCATACTGTCTAAATGTTTTTACCATGATGGGGATTTGCTACATAATTACCTTTTGATAGAGCTAAAAATTAAGGATGGGTGAGAAATGTAATGAAAGAATGTGCCTAAAAGCCCTTCAATTTATTTTCCAATATGATATTAAAACATCTTACCTATTAATTTAATAAGTTGAGCTGCGAATTTTCTTTCAACTTTTTCATGCTGGTCAAGAAAACAGGAAGAAAAGACAGTGTCTTGGTACAACTTTGAACTTCAGTGTCCAGGCAGCAATTGAAAGTTCTTTTTGAAATTCAAACAGGTTTCAGTTTTCTTTAAATTGCACTGTTCTAAATAAGAGCTCTAGAAAAGAAGAATGTATGTGACCTGCACTTTTTTCTTTCCTTTTTTTTTTTGTACTTTGCTATTATGAAAAGCAGTTTGATTTCATTTTGCAAAACTCTGTTCTGATTCCACTTTATGATTTTTTTTTATTTTTATCAGAGTGAAAATAGGACAAAAGTAAAGTAAAGTAGTAAAGTTCCTTGAGAGATAATAGTGAGACATAAAAACTCCACCTCAGAGATCTTGTCCTTTCTGTGTGTATCTTCAAAAGAGTATACACAGAGTGCATAGGTAGGATAAAGCTTGCATGAAAATTATGCATTGGCATAAGCAGGTTTTTTCCTTTCATGTGCATGTGCACATGTTGTTCACACACAGCAAAAATTTGTTTGTCCAATCCATATTCACAGCACTGAAGCATAAACCTTAACAAGTGTCTCCTATGCTATTGTGACTGTCTATATACCAGATTTTGAAACAGATTTCCAACACAAGTACTAATTAACTCCCTGCAAGATGGGATTTTCAGTATCTTTACAAAGTTTATGTACAGTTGTCAGCATTAGCTAAGACAATCTAACAGCACTGTGTCCTTTATTTCTATAAAGGTCATGATGGTATACTATAGAAGGTATATGATTTTAGAGGCTGTGATGTGCTTTCAAAAATCTGGAAAAGCTACACCTTTGAAATTCAATATATCACATTCCCTGAAGTACTAACCCCTATTAACCCACTGACTGTAGCTAAAATTGAAACAGTTATTCTCAACCTTGAAGGTCTAGTATTAAAGACTGTTTATTTGACTTAAACGCAGGGTCTGTGCACTCAAGCTCTTCCCTGTCTTCCCACAGTATCAGTTGGTCTAACAGAAGGTGTATTACGTCCATTACAATAGTGTTTTCATTATAACCATAGTACACAACTCCTAGAATATATGAAGTTTATTGTAAATGAGCTTTATTTTGCAATTCACACTGTGTCAGCAGAATCTAGACATTAATATCTGCATGCCTAAATAGACTTTTTACAGAGCTTCAGTGATACAAAACCTTTTAAAAAGGATGTAAAAAAACTATTGAGCTAGAGTTGATGCACTTGGAATGATAAAACCCATGGTGCTTTCCTCCTTAATTTGCTTTCTAATCTTTTGTCACCATTTGATTACTACAACAGACTACTTTGTAAGGGTACATTTAAGGTATATTATATAATGAACACAAATATTCATGCACATACACATGCATGATCATTAAACTGCATTCACAAAATATTCACAAAAGGTATACTTATTCACAAAAAATCCACTTCTTTTTCAAGATCAGCAGATAATCAGAAATGTGTTTTATAAAAATTTGTATTTACATCCAACTGACATAGCAATGCAAATATTGCAATCAGGAAGAAATATGTGAAAAAACACTTTCCCACTGAACCAGGCTAAAGAATTCTTGCCAAAACTAATGCATATATCTGTATAAAGACACATCTAAGCTCTGTCATCAGGCATAATATTTTAGAAAGTTATTGAGTTCTCTGAAAGTTGGGGTTTTTTGGGTTTTGTTTTATGGCACTGCAGGGTATGTTATGAAACAGACTACAATTTTAAGGTTTGTATTGAAAATGCTCAATTCTGTTGGTTTTATATCTTACTAGGTAATTTGGAGAATATTCAATCAAAATTACATAACACTCTAAATCTGTATATCTACTGAATCAAGCATACAGCTGAGTTACATGCTTTCATAGGTATGAATGCCTTAAACATGTTAGCGTATATTTGGTATATATTTAGTAATCTCAAATCCCACCTATTATGGAAAAGGAGAAATGCAGTATACCTTAATCAATTATTTTTGTAAGAAGTATAATGATTAATGTAGGTGGTTTGAGGTGGGGTTTTTTGGTTGTTTGTTTTGGGGGTTTTTTGAGAGAGAGAGTTTTGTTGTTGGTTGGTTGTGTTTTATAGTTGAGGCAAAAGAAGTATCAACTTTGTTTGTGGATGTCTTCTTCTGTAATTATAAGCATTTTTAACCAAAGGTAGAATTCTTTCAAATAAAGCCTACTGCGAGTGGAACATAAATGATATACATATCTTCGACTGGTTTTGTGTGTATCTTATCAAAAAAAAAAAAAAAAA
>VXBX01001518.1:118286-177293 GCA_013400415.1 Scytalopus superciliaris
AAAACACAGACAAAAAACCCCCAAACAGCCTTTTTAATAGAAAAGATAAATTGTCATTTCAAAATTATTTTTGAAATGCAGTGATATTCTACTTTTGTGTCTTGCAAATCACTGAAAATTCAAATCCAATAAAAATGAAACAAGATACTTTATGGCTATTAATTGATTCTGACAGTGATTGTGTCTTTCTCCACTGAACATTTCTCAAGATTCTTTTTTAATTACACTTTCTTACTTGCTTGACTAAAATGATATGCAAAATCAGAGAAAAATAGGTAATGAAAGGGTGATTCCAAGTCAGCTCTAGAAAGCAATGATCAAGTAAGAAATACATAAACAAGAGTAAAGATCAGCTAGTACACTGGCAAGTGATGGTGGGTTTATTAATTATAGATTAGGAATATTATCATTATAACATGACAACTTTGCATGAAAGTTCTGCATAAACACATTATGTTAACCTGTAGATGTGGTGGTGGACAGTGGGTCTGCTGACCCCCTGAGTGCTGACATTAAGCTTTACAACTTTGTGCTGTATCCTTAAAAAAGAAAGGCACACGGATGGAGAAAGAATGTAAACAAGAATGTGGAAGAGATAGCTGGGGATAGGCTGCAAGTTACAACACTTAGCAGTTACCAATAAGAAGTTTTGTTAGGAGAAATATAAGGGAAAGCACCTATTAAAAGGTGACAAGTAACCACTGCAACTGTATATAACGGTGTGTGAAAAGCAATAAAGGGGGTGTGTGTATGTGTTAGTTTGCTTGATGTAAATATGCTGCTTTGCTGCTTTTTTTGACCACCACAACAACATGTAGAATGTTAGATTGCATCTTTGAAGTTACAGTAAACAAAATTAAGGGCGGCTTCTGATACTGAAAGAAACTCCAGCAGATCTGCCTTTGCCTCTCTTCTGACTCCTATCTGCATATATCACAGTAAAGGTAGAGTCTTTTCAAATATCATAAACAGTTTTTTGGCAGCTACATCAGCCAATTCCCTCAGGACCCTGTGATGCTTCTCATCAGGTTCAATAGCTTTAAGGATATTCATGTTCCTCAGGTGCTCACAAACCTGATCTTTTCGCACAGTGGGAGGGACTTTGCCTTGGCGTACTTCCACTCAAGAGGTGTGGGAAGAGGGCTGTCAGTGAAGAATTAGGCAAAGCAGTTGTAGAGTACCTAAGCCTTCTTGTCCATTGTCACCAATTTGCCAGCCTTGTTTATCAGGGAGGGTACACCTTCTTTGGCCTTTCTTTTCCACCCGACATACCTGTAGAAGCCCTTAGTATTCTTCACATCCCTTGTCAAGTTCAGCTGAATTCACATCTTAGCCTCAACTCATTCCTGCACAACTGGACAGGGTCCCCATTCCCTTCCCAGGCTATCTTGGCCTGCCTCCACTGCCTGTGCATTTCCTTCTTGGTTTTTAGTTTGACCAGTAGGTGTCCTCTCACTCATTCTGCTCTCTTGCCTTTCTTTCCTGATCTGCTACATCTTGGGATCCTTAGCACTTGCACTCCATGGAAAGCATTCTTAAAGTTTTGTTTTCCCTTCTCCCTGAGGGCAGTTTCCCTATTAGTCCTACTGGTTAACTACTTGAAGAGTTGGAAGTTTGTTTTCCTAAAATTCAGGGTCCTGACTTCACATTTTGCCTGACCCATATCCCTCAGGACTGTAAATTTCACCAATGCACTTCACTACAGCCCAGTCAATTTAAAATCCGTACAGAAAGCTGTTTTTACAGAGTATTTCTGCAAGAAAAAATAAGAAAGAAATGTTTTAGCATGATTAATACAGTCTTCTGTACAAACAACTTAGCTTTTGACTGCTATAGTTCACTGTCTGCACAATAAGGGGCTACTTTTTAGAGACCTGTACTAGCTGACTGAAATCTCTTCTGCAAAGGAGGAGACTATAAATTATAGTGGAATTTGGGCAGTTACATGTATTCTGTGGTGTTGCTAAATTTTGTCTCTGATGACTCACATTAATAGAGAAGAAGAAATTGTAAACTGTTATCTTTCCCACGGTGAATTCACCTTTATATTCCCAACTTTGGTCAGTTCAGAACTATTAATTCTGATAGTTTTTGTGTGTTCTTAGACAAATCTGCTACAAATCCATACTTTACATAGATAGTCTAGTAGTAATGATAGTCTTGGGTAATGATCAAGTACTTGCTTTCTTATGTATAAATGGATCATGTACATGGCAAATAGATTACACCTTGGCAAGCTGAAGAACTGAGATGCTTTTGTATTGTGCCTGTAGCAAAAAATAATCTATTACTTGCCTTTTTCATAATGGTTTATATTGTAGTCTTCATAAATAATAATAAATAAATATTGCATAGTCCTGAAGATGGAAACAGTTTCTGTAATGCTCTTCTTACTTATTTGTTAGGCCACTGCATCCTTATGCATGCGTGAAGCCTGGTAAGCAGCATGTAGATTTATAGGTTTTCTGAACAGAGAGTATTTGTGCCAGAAGTTACCTACTGTAGCAGGTTTCTGTTTCATTACTGTTGTAAAAGATAGCTACAGACATTTTAATAACTTATGACTCAAGCTGTCTAGAAGTAATGACACCATGCATATTGGTCTGTGCTTCTCTCATTGCCTCATAATTTATTTTATTTTAACATGATTTTAACAGGGGTTGTGCCTCGAATTTTTTAAATTAGTTTAGCCACTACTACTTTTTTCTGTTTTATCTCTTCAATGTCTCACAATCTATTCGATAATGTCAGAAGGCATTTTCCAAAGATTAATTCAAGAGGGATCAAGAAACTGATGGTAAGAACAGTAAGCTGAATTGTGTCCTTATATGGATGGAGGATCTGCTTAAGCTTCAGAAAAACTTAAAAGATAAAGGAACTTGAAAAGGCTGCAAGTTAAACCTTAGCATTAAGGTGGATTTATTGTTCCTTATTTATCATTCTTCCAATGACCTGATATCCTTTTGCCTTCTTCACATAAAAGAATAACCTGCTAAACCGCCAATGAGAATAAAAAGCTCATTGTCACCTTTTGCAAGCTGAGTAGCTTCTTTAAGTTTTTGCATTTTTTTCCCTTATTTTTCATCATAGCCAAAGTGAACGGTCATAATTTAAACGGTAATATGGTTGTTCTTGCCATAAGTTGATGTCCCTCTTGACTACTGGAGCTTAAAGGGGTTATGTCAAATCTTACTTCATTATTGCACTACTTACATATAAAACCAGCATTTGCACTTAGATTTGCACGGGAACCTCCCTTTTCCACAAGCTCGCAAAGAAGAAAATGTTTTGTAATAGATTAAGACGTTTTCAAAGTCAGAAAATATGACTCAGGAATTACTTTGATGTGTTAAGACCCATCATGTGGAATGTTTTCTGTCTGAATGCCTTTGCTGTCATGGTTTTGTATATACAATCATATCTCCAAATATGTTCTGCAATAACTGAGCTAATGAAGAGAAAGGATTTTATTTTGGAAATCAGTGATAATATTGGCAGAGATTCTGCATTGATATACAGCGATACCAAATTAGGTTTATGTTGAACTATTAATGTATTTCAGGCATACGTATACATATTTATTATACATAATTAAATACATTGTCTATATATTATAGTTGAATAATTATTATTCATCCTGATACCTTAGGTTTCAAAATATAGACAATTTAGGTGTATTGTATAATGAACTAAATTAAATTTATGATTGAATGCATTAATTGTCTTTTTTCTTCTGTTTTTTTCCCATTCTTCTTTTATTTTGTTTATACTCCTTTGAATTTATATAGGATATATATAATTTTCACTTGATCTTTAATTACATGATTTCCATAAAGTCAATGACAGTATTATCATTGAAATCGAACTGTTTTAAATGAAAGGAAATATGTTGGTCTTGCCAATGCAAAATGATTTTGCAATTTTAGGCAGTGTGAATCTTTTCAGTGGTCTTTTTACTGTATTATCTTTTTCCTTTAATGTGTATCATATTAGGTTATCTTAAAAACCTGTGTAATACTATGCAGTCAGAGAAGAGAACTAAAAGGGAGAGGATGTTATCTGAAAATTGTCTTTATCTGTAGCCATTAGGAAGAACACATTTCCCATTGCAATTTGTATTTCCAGACTATATCCTTTGTGTTGTAAAAGCTAGGGATGGAAAAAGCGTGTTTTAAAGTCATCTAGTCCATCTCCCTGCCACTGCAATTATTCCCTATTGCAATATTTGACTGGCTCAACTAATGCAAGCTGGCCAGAGTAGTGGAAACCTCATTACTTCTCATTGAGAGACAATTCCCAAAGTTTAATAGTTCTCACTTTTGGAAAGTACTGTTTTGGTTCTGAACTGTCTTTTTCATAATTTTATCCTATTTAGTCCCTGATGTGTTTGCCTACTTGCAGAAACTGGAACATCCTTCTTCCTTGAAATTCCTCAGTGGATATTTGTGGACTTCTCTGATGACCTCCCATAAAACCTCCTTAACTAAACCACACACCTTTGATTATTGCAGTATTCCTCATCAGTTAATCATCACAACTTATTATATCAGTTTCTTTTCAGGTATAACAATATGTTTGAGAAATTGATTGCATTTAATGATGGCTCTAACTATAATAAGACAAAAATACTGTTTTCCTGCTATGTGAAGACAGATAAGGTGATCCAAACACACAGTGATGAATGGCCATATATAATAGATGTTTCTGTATTTCCATAAGCAAAAATAAGTCAATTGTCTTTACTATTTTATAATTTAGTATCTAAAGCTCTCTTGGCAATGGGTGCTTTTTGGTTTCTTCTGCTGAAGTTTTCCTTGGATGCCTTGGAGGGAATATTAAATTCCTATTTGTTCTGGTCTGCAAATTTCTGAACACATTTTATTTTATGTTTCAAACCCTTTCTCTTTGTGCTGTTTCTCTGTCTTTATTGCAACATTTCCCAGTTTATCTGACAGTTTCATTTATGTGTGTTCTATTCTCCCTTGCAGAATGTAAATGAAGATGTCAAAACTAAATTTAACATGAGTACTGGAAATATACCCCATTTCAGCCTCTCAAAACTGAGCGCATTTCCATTTATCATTAGCCCTTGTCAAGAGACCTTCAAGTTACTCCACAGTTCTGTTCCTCAAACTGATTTGTTTCAAGCTAATTCTGAAGTATGCATGAAAAAAAGAGACAGTTTATGCTTGTATTGTGACACTAATGATGATGTGAGGACACAATTTTTAATAAAATAGAACACATTTCATGTACTCATTGTGCAGGTCACCTATTGATATTGAGGATGTCCCTGATCACTCCCTCTCAGACCATAATGCTCCATAATGGTCCTTATAATAATGACCATAATGGTCCTTTGATTGCAGAAATTTGTTATAGTCCATCAAAAGTATCTTGTGGCAGATAGAAGTTTATGAGGCAGGTGTTCTGTAGGTCCTCTAAAACTGCCTGTTGCATAGTTACGTGTAACATCAGGGAATATAACTCAGCACTTCAGGTATTTCTTTATATTCCTTTGGGTTAGCATACAGTGGCACATTTCAGTGATAATATTGACATTGACTTTATGGAAATCATGCAATTACGTGTGGAAATAGGTCATGCAGGATATAAGCAAGCACTCTAGGCAAGTGAAGTAAACAACACATTTTAAACTCATCTCTACATGTCACTTTTTTGTAAAAGGAGTCATACAGAGAGCTCTCTAATTGTTTAAGTGAGTGTGATGACTGCTACTTCATAATACTGATGGCTTGAAGATCTTCATACCAATAGCATCACTTTCATAGGCAAACAAACTTATTCTTCTGTATTCATGGCTTATATAACTATAAAATCAATTCTAATGGATTGTTAAAATGAGATCAATGGCCTGGATTCAATTGTATCAATACAGGTGGTATAAATTCCACATATTTCTTGTATGCAATCTGTTTCTAAACAGCTTCTGAGATGCACAATATAGCGTTCATTACTCAGTGCTCCTGAGCTGAATCATCAAGTATAATGCAAAGGCTTTTAAGAGGTCTTTTTAAAAAAAACATTATTCTTACTGAGAAAGCAAATTTAGACCTTAATTGACAATGCGTGCCTTGTCATCTGCTTACTTAAAAGGTTTTCTGGCCTGAAATGATAAATGTTTCTGAGTCAGCACCTCTGGAAAAAGCTCGTGTATGGGGACACAAGAGTAGGCTGCTTTGTGAGGGCATACAGCTTGCCAGCAAGGCAGTCAGAGGCAGTGTCCTTTAAGGAGAGAGCGACAATCCTACAGTATCTGAACAAGAATTCCGAAGTAAGACTCATGGCAGTCACCAGGATCATCCCTGTCCCACAGGGCTGCTGCTGGCCTTCTCTCACACAGCAATACTCTCAGCAGGTCTCAGGTTCCATGCCTGTGCCACCTCAGACCTGGCCTGTTGCAAAGGCACAAGTCCCGGAGGGAAGAGGGTCAGACCCTGTTAAATTATCTTCCCCCCCGCCCCCATTCTTTATAAGAAACTGCCGTGCTTTGTGTATGTTGAGCATGTGTTATTCTTGCCCAATCAAAAACCTCTTATAACTAAAAAATGGCTCTGTATGTCAGTGTCACATAGAGGTATTACTGATCACAGGGCTCATCTTCTCCCTGACACATAATTTTAATAGAAAACAATCTTGCAAGTGGTGCTTGAATGAAGTTCAGAAGAATCAAGTCTTCTGTGTATTCACTGAAGAGGAACAATATCACAGAACCTGTAAAAGCATAGTGGAACAACATATCAGTCCCAAAATTAATGCACTGTCTTTTGGACTCAGAGCAAGCCATAGATCTGCCAGTACAGCACATTGTTCCACTGGGAGGGCAAATAGAAGTTTTTGTTCATGTAGTGATTGGGGAATATTTTAATACCTCACCAAAAACCTCATGCTAAAGCAAGCAACTCCCTGAGAAATGCATGCTGAGTTTGATATCTTACTACCTATTCCAGAAGAGAGGGTTCCATCACAGGTGACATCTCTCCCTCAAAAGCAAGTACATCTGGTTTTGCTGTATGACTAAAAATAAAAATCGATCATATATTTAAAAAAAAATATGTTGAAAAATACTTTTTCCATAAATTGTCCTGGAAGATATAGATAACAAGGAGAAAGGAACATCGTGCTTGGAAGCAGTGGCAGAAGTTATCATGGAAGAACAGGCCAGGAACATAGATGATTTGTAGCCTTATAGGTAATCTGTCACATAATACAAGTCACCCATAAACTTTGATATTAAAACTCTGAATATGGGATAAAGGGCAGAATTGTTAGAATTTTTAAGCATTGTTATATTAAGACAACGATGCTTGTTCAACATTTTATAGAAAAGCATTGTACCTTGCTTTATACAGGGATAAAGTCACATTCCCTGCTTCCACTACCTGCCCATGGTGCACTCAAGAAAGTTCAGACTTGGCAGAGAGGTGTCAGAAGCTGATGATGACTGCCAAACTAGAGAAAAGTTTCATGACTTGGACAGTATCTTGATACAAATTATACAGAAGGGGTTTCCAGCTCTGTTCATGAGTGTGAGAGAGTATCAGACTGATGAACTTATGAGAAAACTATAACAGATGTGAAAGAAAGAAGAATACAATGATCAAGTACTGCACAGGTGTCAATTTACCAAGAAGTCTTTAAATTTCAGTGATATTTCTGAATTTTCAGCCAGTCTCACTCCTATAGAGAAGAATCATGCTTGGAATGAGCAGCAGAAATGATCATGGGATGATTGGCTGTAGCTGAAGAGTTTTGTAAAGCCTTTCTAACAATTCACACCAAAGTACTTCTGCACCATTCTGAAAATACCATGAAGAGCTTTTAAAATCAAAGCACATACTTAACACTTCATAAAGGAAAACTAAAAAATTCAGACAATTGACACATAATTGTTCTTTAAATCTTCATTGCATGAACTTCTTTTCCAGACACTAGGAACATCATAACCAAATGGAAATAAAATGTGAAGTGCGTTACTTAATCATTGTTATATTCAGCTGTGGAAACACAGTATGTTTAATGAACCCAGGAAATCCTGTAATGTATGTATGCAAAAAATGTAGTATTATAGTTTTATTTGTCTTTAGTATACAAGGGAGAGTGCAAAATTGGAAATATTAAAGTATAGATAGCTTTAAAATGCAAGTAGGGGTGGGACAGAGCAATGAAAAGTCTTGCAATAAAATGGCAAATATTAAAAAGCTCAGTGGTATTGACCAAGAGAGTAAAGATTAGGAAAACCAGAAACAGCCATAGGACTGCACTTCCTCTAACACAGTCTTAATTCACTGCATACTTGTTCATTTTGGTTTGTGAAAGTGTTGTGAATGTACTCTTTTATCAGAGAGAGAAAATATCTTGACTGAATTTTATTCTGTGATGCTTGTTCTAGGGCTCTAGAAGTGTGCATATGTTTGAAAACTAACATCTTTTCCATGCTCTTCTATCAAGCTTTGTGGGGTGGGAGATTGTGCTGGGTTTTTTTTGTTTTTTTTATTTAATCTCCAAGGCAGAGATTTATTAATATCAGAAGAGATAACCTATTGCTATCCTTTTGTCTGAGTCTTATAGTAAACCTCTTTTGTTTTCTGATATTCTGTTGCAGAAATTGCATGTATATATGTATCATCTCAAATGGGATCATAAGGTAATTCAGGTCAGAAGAGACCTTATCACCTTGTTATTCACTAGTAATACTGATTAAAGCAGGATTAACTAAATCGGGATTGAAGGTCTTAGACCAGGTTTCTTTTGTGTAACATTGATTAATATTATCTAAAGTGGTTATCACTCTGCAGCAACTTTTTTTTGAGATTTCAGAATAATCTGATCACTTTTTTTTTTTTTTTTTNAAAAAAAAATCTTTTTCTTTTTTTTTTTTTTTTTGGCACATTGATAGGCAGATTTTTAGGGCCATATTTCTTCATTTTCTTTGCTGATTACAATACAGCTCCCCAGTGACATTCTGAAGTTGCTTGACTTTTCTGAGTCTTGATTCATATAGTGAGCCTGGAAGTCCTTTAAGCAGCGCAATAATTTAATGCAATTATTAATTAGACTGTTACATTCAATGTAAACAGTGGAAGCCTCACTTCAACTCAGACAAGGTAGGTAAAGATTAATTCCCAATTATCGTGTGCATTATTTTAATCTTTAATTGCATATTCATTAATTAAGAGTTTCAGGTAAATGTAATGATAGCTTAAAACATGGACCATTAACAACTGCAACAGTGCATTACATTTTGCTTATTATGCAAATGATTTCAGAGGTCAGAAGTGGTTACCTATTTCAAAGTATATAGGAAGCCTACTGCTCAATTGTGCACAAAATTGAAAGTTTAGATAACACTTCTGAATCTTGATTTTTAATAATTCACTCTGACTTGTCCAGAGCCATAATAAACAGAGAGGAACTAATTTAATATTTTCTAGTATGGTGGCCATTCATAAGACTGCAGTAACTTAAAATCATTAACCATGTTTGATCTTCTTAAATTACAACAATGATGTTTCTTTGCACAGGTTGGCTGTCTCCTGGCAACAGATTTTCCCCTTATTATATAAAGATAAAGGTGATATTAAGAACTGGATGACTTTATATATCTATGTACATGTAATTGTCCATCTGTTTAGTGAAAATAGTTGCCTCATTAGAAATCAGATTCTTAATGGCAACAAGGAAGACACATTTTTTTACTAGAATTATTCTTTCATCTAAAAAAAAGTCTTCTTTATTTTAATGATTTGAGATATTTTATTTCCTTTTCTTTTTTAATATATAGGCTTGATCATTCTACAGTTCTCTACTTCAAAATCTGAAAACATGAAGTCACTGAGTTTGGAGAAAATGGACAATGGGCAGGAATAAATTCAGCTAATGGCCTGAATATTTTTTGCCATTATAATTCCTACTGAGATCAACCAGATACTCCTCATATGTTGTCCTACAGACAGGATTATGCCTTCAGGTTTGAATCTGAAGATGGTATTTTGTCTGAGTATTTACTAATTGTAACAAAACTCACAAGTTACTAGTATCTTAAAAGCACAAAAAAGGCCTTGACTATGGAACTCTTTGCTGTCTAGAAAATAAAACATTTTATTTCAGTCTTTTTAATTAAAGAAGTCTCATTTGTGTTGTGTAGCATCAGACAAAAGGAAAGGCATATGAAAACAGTTTTGCCATCTGTCACAGTCATCTTGAATGTGAATCCCATTCTTATCCTGAAGTTTCCATGGCTTGCATGTTTCAGGAAATCATGCAGTCTCTCCTACATCCTTCTCAGAAAAATCTCTCTCTTTCTGTTACCTCAAATATTTTACTGCAACACCTCAGAACTCCACCAGACTCATTCTGCTGGTAGCTCGTTTCTTCCTAGAGCTCTTCAAGCTTGTTTCATGCTGTGCCTGAGAGTCTCTTGGGTTGGAGGAGCTTGGTTCCATCAGTGTTGGGGAGGCACACAAAACTCCCCTCCTTCTGGAGAGCTCCAGCTGGCAAGGAGCACCTTAGCCAGGACAAGGCACAACAACAGCTTTCTTTTATTTTGCTCATTCACATTCCCTTAGTGGACTAGAGCAGACAACAAAGAACAAACTCCAGAAAGTCCTCTGGGCTAGTTCTCAGAGATACTGAAGTTCCTAAAAGGATTGTCAAGCACTGGGACAGGTTGCCCAGGACAGTCATTGAGTGACCTAACCTGGAGGTATTTAGAAGGTGTGCAAGTGTGGCACTTAGGTTTAGTGGTGGACTTGGCAGTCCTGGCTTAGAGGTTGGACTTGATGATCTTAAAGGTCTTTTCCAACCTAAATGATTCTATAATTAAAGGAGAACTAAAATAAATGAAGCTCTTAGAACCCTTAGAATTGCATTCTGGTTTTATTTTAGTTAAACTGACTACAAATTCATTAAAAAAAAAATTAATTTAAAAGTCTACAAAATCTCAAGTAGTCAATACCGTCACTTTTTCTTTCCAAAGGATAGAAAGAAACCTTTTGCAAGTTGCCCAAATATGTTTCAATAAGATGGAGATGTAGCATGAAAGTCACCATGATAACTTTGCAGTGTACTCAACAGTTGTTGTAGAGTACATCATCTCCTCCTCCACAGAGGAGTCACTTCCACTGACAGAGATGTAGGGAAATATTCCATGAAAGTTAACCAAGACTGAAGAGCAAGGGTCACAGTTTCCTGATCAACAGTTTCCAGGGAAAATTAATTGGGCAGCACAAACTATGCTTCATCTGTGTTGTTTCTTAATTGGGTTATGTTCCACTGAAGCTGGCCACTAGAAAGCTCTCTTTCACCTGATTGCTTGAAATCTCAGGGACAAAATTTAGTTTAGGCTGGGAGTGAATGAGTATGCTTGGTGCATAAATGTTTTGACCAGGATGGCCATAGGTTGTGGCTCAGACACAGGAACAAGACTGGTGCCTTGCAGGAAAGGCAGAGAATCAGGAAAGAAGCCTGCCAGGGGCAGAGAGGGGAGAAGCAAAAAAACTGAAAAAGTATGTACACACACCTGGGTTGAGGCAACTGATACAAGTTTACTATCACCTAAATACCCACATAAATCTTGTTGGACTAAACCCAGGAAAAAACAAGACTGTCCCTTCAGAGACATCATGGTCTGGAGTTGGGAATCCCCTTTTATTTCCTTTCTGTCTTAGTGAGGTTTCTCAGGTCCAGTAGCTGTTCAAATAGATCCACAGGTATAAATTAAAAGTATTTTCATTTGTTTGCTTAGGTGGTCAGTCTAAGAATAAAAGGTGTCTTGGATCTGCTCCTAGTCACACCAAAGATACATCAGTGAAGTCAGTGGAAAGGAAGCTATTTCCTGATTATTAATGGTGCCATGTTATTACCAGATAGTGTAGGGACAGAAACTTGTCTTTTGTCATTTTATTCTCGGGCAGGGAATCCTCACCAGGATTCCCCTGCAGGAAGAATCTAGGCCTGCCCTTAGATACTCTCTTTTTTCTAATCCTCATTTAAAGACTACTTCAATACTGCTCAGAATTCTAAATCAGTAAGTATTTAAAAATTCATTATATGCTATAAAGTGTATTATATTTTAAGAAATAAAAATAAATGTAACATCTGTGTCTGTTTTCTAAGCAAGTCTATTTGGCATTATTTAGAAGAAGCACACTTTAGGCCTGCAGAACAGCTAACGTTAGAGTTCCCTAATGATTTCAATTGTCTTCTCAGTTCCTCACCATTCTTTTCACATTCTGCTTCAAGTGAAACAGATGTTAGATAAAGATGTTTGTGTTTCTGGAGGAATGAGGTATTTTGTGTTACTATCTGTTCTAATTCAGGACAGACTTGTTCTTAAGAGGTACTAAGCATTCATATTAGAATATTAGTGACATACAGTAAGATGCCGATGTAGGAGCAGACAGTTGTATAGTCTGTGAGTTCCCCTACTTCCCTAAGCACCCTACTTAAGGAATCTTTTTCTCACTGCTTTACACTCTTGGTATTTCTGAGAAAAGAGTAGGAATTCTACAGAACTTAATCTTTTATCTTATGCCAATATGCCAGTGTTGCCGTGGGTCTACTTGTCAACACTAGCATCTGTTCATTTCTTTATACGTATTAATAGCTCAACATTTTATAAACATCTAATCTGTCAGATGTATCCAATCATCAGTATCATAGCATCTTAATTATTAGGAAGTTCAGTGGTAAGATTTCTGCAGTCCTTTTGCTGCATGGTAGATGAAATGATCTCTTACAGATAAAGCAGAGATGCTAGAAAGCATTTTGAAAAAAATATAATAGGAAATGGAAAACTAAAGATTAATGTCATTCCCCTGCATGATGGAAAATTAAAAATTAAAAGTATTTGAAAATTAAACCTTCATACCGTTCAATATAGTGTTTTTATGTCACACTCCTTGGCAAAGCACATTTATGCCATTCAGATTTCTTAGGTTTACCTATTACCCTTACATTTTCCCTGAATATTTAATCTTTTATTTCATTCATTCTTCTCATGCCCCCTGCAATTGATTTTTCATTGAAGTCAGCAGATCTGTTGCTTGACAGGACTGGGATTCTCTATCTGTTCTCACAGTGTAGTTGAACCACGAGTTTTGCAGTATCAGTGCAGAGGGCTTCAGTTACACCCTCCCATCACTTTCTGCAGGTGGTCCATCCAACCTCTGTGCCTTGCATATTCATTGCAGTTGCAACCTCTATTACCACATAATGACATCCTCAGGTTCTCACTTTCAATCCTGTGAAGTGCATAGAATTATTCCACACAATTTTATTTCCCTGCAGTATGCTTTTTAACATTTGAATGTTGTGAATTGCGATCGCATTAGGTGGCTGTCCAACATATGGTAACTGCAGTCAGCTCTGCATGTAATGTTCTCACTTCTAGGGAGCTAATGAAGTTAATTATTCAAAATCATCAAGTATACTATTAGGTTTCTAGATAGCCTTCTGACTTTTTTGATCACTTACTTCCCTTAACATCCTACATACATTCTTTTAAGACTTCTGCTTCATAGTGTTACACATCTGCTGCTTGGTTTCCTCCATTCTATGATTCTGTGAAAATCTTTATATAAACAGTACAAGTTAAAGCACTCTTTAAGAAACTTGAATGTACATTTCATAGAAAGAAATACACCTCTTACTGTAAAGGTGAACAATAGTAATTTTCAAACTTCCCATATGTCCATTTATGCAACGCTTAGGCTTTCTAATAGTATTTTGGCGTTTGTTTTGTTGTTTGGGTTTTTTTATTTTATGTTGCCCCCATACTCTTCCTGTTGTTTTCCATTTAAAATAAAGGTTTTATATGATGTTTAAATAATAGACAGGTGCCCAAATCTTTGAAATTTTTAAAAAGAAAAAAATATGTTTATAAGTCAGTGCATTTTTGGTCATTATACTCAAATGCATAGACAAAAAGTAAGTTAATTTATAAACACTAGTTCTTTGTGACAGGCAGATCTCCTTCACTGGTACAGAGGGGAAAAAGCAGTAGGTTTGAGCAGATCAGGTGGAACCCTTCCTCTCCAAAATTTGCTTCTGGAGAGTGCAAGGAGGAGAGACAGAAACAAAGCAATGGGTTTTGTTCTACTGAAACCCACCATGTGCTGAGTTTGTTCTCTGAAAGCCCACGTATTAAAAGAGTTAACCCAAGGATCAAACCACTTCGCTATATTGTGCCATTGCATGGATTCTATAACCCAAAGGTATTTGCTGTGCATCAAGAAAATTTGATGTGTACTAGGTGTATCTTGCTAAAGTGTTCATGTTTCCAAAAACTTAGGGGTTTTTGAGATATCTGCTAACTCTGCTGGAATATTGGAAAGTCTGGAAATCTTTTTTCTTATTATGGCTTTTGTCTGACCTAAGTGTTTAAATGTGATCTGCTTTTCATCCTGAATAGGCAAGGTAAAAGTGGCCCTAACTTGCCTTAGGGATTATTTTTGTCTTTTCAAGTCCTTCAGTAAGTAAAAAAATATGTAGTTGTGAGCATTCTGTTTCTAATATCATGCAGAACATTGTCTTGCAGCATTCTTCCTTGTCTCCATGTTTGATATCTACAGTAGATGATCTTGAATGTTTCTGTGATATAACAAGAGAATTCTCTACTACTTGCTTAGCTTAGTTCTGTGTTTCCTAGTCAGGTATTTCCTTAGTGGCACTTAAGAAATTATGAGCTTGAATTCTGGTGGCTTGCAGTCTCCAAGCAAAGCCTTAGAGTGTCAGGAGCTTTTTATCTGCTGAGAGAAATGGCTTTTCTGCTTTTCTGCTTTTTATAACAAGACAAAAATGTGTAAGGAAGAATACTTCGAAAGAAGCCTTTAGCTCCTTTATGGCTCTCATAAATCCAGTGAAATTCAATGACTGTTGCTGCAGCAGGTGAATGTTCTGCTTATATTTTTAAGACGGTGCAATGTTCTACTGTAGAACTGTTGATTATAATCCACTGGATTCAGTGCAATATACTAGAGTAAATGTAGTGACCTACAGGTTAAGAAACATAATAATGAATTCTTTATGTCTTTTCAAAAAGGATTTTACTGGCTGTTCTTGTAATAGAAATGCATATACCTGTAATTGCATCTTCTACTAATTAGCACTGAGAGAACAGCTTCATTCTGGAGGTATACCCCTCAGACACTCTCTGTTCTTACTGTTGTACTTTTATGAGTAAACCATAATTACTCTACTGCAAGATTGCCACACTTACCAGAAGGTGAAGTACATAGTTTCAGTACTTTCAGAAAGCAGAAATAAAAACCAGAATACAGCATAGTAGAAAACATTTCATGCTTACCAGGTAATTTATTTTTCAAATATCATAGCTGTCAAGTACATCTTAGATTTTATTTGCATATTTATATGAAAATACAATTTCAGAAATCCCATCCCACATCCTTGGCAACTTCAGAAGGAAACATCTACAAAATACAAGTCAGAGGTAAGTCATTGTATGTTAGAAATTGGATAAGACAATTGAAGAAACTTCACATTCTTTCTGGTTTGAGTAGTATGGATCCTGGTTTGAGGAAAAGTCTTCATAAACAAAGCTTTTTAGGTTTTTCATATGAACAATGTGTCTATATTTTACTCTGCAAATAAAAGGGGAAAAGTATAAAAAGTTCTGAGCCGGGCTAAATCTGAAAAATAGAGATTTGAATTGTCACACAAATCTATGTTGAAAACATTGAATTGTAAGGTTTAAGGTTTCTGATCTCAATTTGGCTTCTTCCTTTTCTTTTTTCCTTTTTTTTTTCCTTTTCTTTTAAAAGGTATTTACTACTTTGCAATTTANAGCATTATGACAGATGATTGGCCTTTTGGACTGCACTTAACTTTGATACCAACTGCATTCAGTTAACCTGAATAGCTGTCCATCCTTTTGTGATTATTTGGCAGTTCACATGACTGCATTCTTCATTCCAAAAGACACAACACAAGAACTCTTGACTCTTTGGTGACATTTTGTGACAATCAGGACCAGGAATTGCTGTGTCATATCTTCTCTTTGGTGTCCTTAGTTTCTAAACTTAGTTTTGAAGTCTCTGAACTTGTATTTAGCACTGCTTTTTTAACAAATATGCCCAGCCATCTTTGATGACTGTTTTCTGAGCTAAGAAGGCTGTGATTCTACTTAGTATTCTGGTATTTATCTTCCCATCTGCTACCAGGAGTAAGTTCAATTCTCACTCTCTGCAGGTCACAGTCTTAGTGACCCTCTCTTTCTGTTTACATGCTCTCCTCATACATCTAGGCAGTCAATTGTCTGTAGGAAAGCTTTGTAAATCTGCTGTTTACTTCGACAAAAAAAAACAAAAAACAAAAAAACAAGAAAATTAACTCTGAAAATAACCTATAAAGTGGTGAGAACATGAGAACATACATGCAAATAAATGTTTAAAATATACATGAGGATGTATTTTGTCTTCCTATCTTGTATTCACATTGCTCATGGATTCATTGGTGGCTACTTAGTTCAGAAAATTTTCTGTCGATAAATGGAGACTTCACTGTTGTTTTTTTTTTCCCCTGCCTTCAGCAACATTCCAGATTGGCTTTAATTCAGCAGGGCAATGCTAGAAAAATCTCTAGTGAGTATTCAGCCTTGGCCTAACCAGGTTTTTACTGTGGTGGGTTGACTGTAGTCAACAGCAAAGCACCCATAGAGCTACTCCCTTGAACCTCTCTCCTGCAGGACAGGGAGAAAATAGAAGAAAGGCAAAAAGATTTGTGGAGTTAAATAACAATATTTCAGTAGGGAATTCAGAGCTTAAGTCAGTCCAGTCAGTTCAGCAGTTCACCTATCTGGGAAGCATCATTTCCTCAGATGGTAAGAGATGAAAGAAAGAAATGGTGATTAGAATGACCATGGACCTTCCAGAAGTGTGGATATCTTCAATTCCAAACACTGACAGAGACTTTTTAAAAAAGTCTTTCTCTCATATCTTTCTGACTGAGACATGGTTTCAAGCTAAAAATCACCACCAAACTGTTTAGTCTTACCTGACCCAGCTTTTAGCAAACATTAGAGACACAGATGTTGTAAACAGTTCTGTGAAACAGCAGAATGTGGATCCCAGTCTTGCCTGGGGTAGTGCATAGAGGACAAGAGCCTACAGACTGATGCTTCTCTGAACATTACAGAAAGCAAAAGATGTGAACAGTTTGCATTCATTTTTAACTATTTGCTTTCCCAAATGTAGCTTCTGTTTATGTTCTTTGGACAAAGGTGACCATACTTATTCAGTCATGTCTTCAATTCCTGTAGTAATAGTTTATGTCTCTTCAGCTTTTCTGTGAAATACAAAATATATCTTCTAATAACAAGAAATGAAATCAAGCCATTACAAATTGAATGAAGTACTCAAACCAGGGAGGTTTTAGGACTAACTGGAGTATAGTTGACAGAATATTAAATTTTTGACATTCTCCAAACAGCTTTTGATTTCTTTATTCTTATTTTAAATTGTGCCAGCCACTGAAGCATGTGCATAATTTACATCAGCATTATGTAAATTCATACATAAAGAATTTACAGCTCTGATTAATTGCTAGTTTAAAAAACGGTGGTTCAAATATATTAAAAAATAAAAGAAACTGTCCTCCAACCTCAAACCTTAAAATTGCTGTCTTATATTTAAGTAAAAGAGGAAAATTCCTATACAAGAATTATTGATAATGTTTCACATCATGAAAAAAAATAATTAAAAAGTCACCAAATTATATGATGGTGTATAATACATTTTATTCTCTGTCACAGTTGTAAGATCTGAACAGGGAATGAGAAACTTCAACCACTTTTTCAGTCAGCGGAGTATTTCAACAGGTTAAGGAAATGGTAGGATGATCAGGGACAATTTGTAATTTCACTCCAGCATTAGCTGGAACTTTCCCAGAATATTCAAAACTCAGTCTAATGACCATGGTGTGAATGCCAGAAGTCCCATTAACTTTTATGAGTTTTGAACAAGGTCAGAAGTCATATAATTGCAAATTATCTAGAGTGCATCCTTCTCTAGGCCAGAATTAAAATTGCACTGTGATTCTTAGTAGAATGCAATGATATTTTAGTCCCAAATCCAAAGCTATTCAGCTTGTGTTTCTTAACAGGAAAGTAACTAATTTTTAAACAACTCTCCACAAAATAAATACCTTTGCGAAGATCCTTGTCTCACAGCTTTCAATGTCAGCCAGATTAAAAGAACATACATATTTCTGAGGAAAAGCATGTCTATTTTTGTATTAAAGTCCACCAAAGTAAAAGTTTCTTGAACGCTTCAGCAAGGGCTTGACAATTTATGATCAATGAAAGATTTTATGCATGTCTTTCAGTAATATGAAGATAATTTATGACTTTGCTTCAAAGTCAGAGAAGATTGTTAAGTGACCATGATCTTTATTAAGGTTTAATTTGTGTTTACATTGTTAATCAAGTGAAAATCTGGAAATGCATATAACTTTTCTTCCTTTGGGAAACTGCTGAAGTCAATGGTAGTGTTTGTTCATGATATTTGTCAGATGTTCTATCTCTAATTGACTTAGGGACAAAGGCTTGTCCAATTCAATTTTATGATGAAATATCTCCACAATTTCATTTAGCATCCTTTTCTATTTCCAAGAAATATTGTATTTTACTGTAATTTGTGGCAAAAAACCAGAATCACTTGTAAAGAATTTAGCAAAATTTAATTTCATGGTCATAAAAATGTGTCAATGTTTACTCTGTAAATCTTTCATCGCTAACTACAAATGATTCACATATTTCTAGTGAATATATGTGTATATGTCCATGGAAGACACTACCAGGCCAAATGCAACCACAGAACATTTACATCTATCCTTCTCAGTAATTCCTGTAAACAGCACTGAAAACATTATCTGAAATTGCTGATGTACAGTTTATTTGCTGACATGTGTTGCATGCCCAGTTAAAACTTTATGTGACTGTTAGTGAACCCAATGTAGAAGCCTGCTTCTTTTATTCAAACTTTGAAAGATTTTTGCTTTTAGTTTTGTGACACCCACTAACAAAAGGTTAGTGTTAGAGAAGCATAAAATTTCTCCTTTATTCTCACTTGCACAGGTAAAAGCACATCCAAAAAAATCAATGTCCTGATAGCACGCAAAGTGCCTCACTGTCATTCCTAAACTCATCCCAATTCATAATATTACATACATGGATCACAGAAGCTTCCAATAAGCTATCAAAGGACAGAGATATCTAATAGTGCTTATATTTTTATCAGTAGCACTTGTATGAAACTATACTATTGCTAAAAACAAACAGAAAAAGGTTGAGGGATAGTTGTGATATGCAGAGTTTGATTTAGACAAAAGGGAAGGGATATGCTTGAAAAAACATGTACCTATAGAAGTTTATTGGCGATTAGAAAGAGACATAAAGTAGATGATAGCACTTGAAAATACTCACTTGTGTTACAAAGAAAGCAACAGAGATGCAGATACTCTGAAGATGATTTACAGGATTCTACAATGGTTTGAATCAGAAAAAAAAAAAAAAAATTTAAAACCCCAGCAGTCAGGTGAGAAAAATACGAAAGACCAAAGTTTAACAAGTCCATGTGTGTGTTATCCATGTAATAGTCTTCACAAAATTTCTAGAATGACTCAGATTAAACAGGGAGTACAAAGCACAGGTTGTAGACCAAGAGCCCAGAGTAAAAATGTCCTATCATTTTTGGTAAGGTTTTTATGTCTGATAACTTGAAGGATTTAAATAAGAGCTTCATTCATTGATGTATTATTCTTGATTGATGCATTATTCATTATTGATGCATTATTCTTCTATTTCTACATAAATGTAAAGAGAGAATAATCATAGCTAGATGGCTAAAGAAAACTAAAATAATTCACTACAATGCTGGCTTTAGTAAAGTTATGTCTTGAACTTTAAAGTTGTATAATTAAATCATTCTTCTTCACTAGTGCATTTAGAACTCAGTAAATGTGAACATATGGAGAAAATTCATCACTTCATCTAACCCTGTCCAATCCTATTCTCTTTTACTCTTCTATGGGTTCTTTTTTCTTTCTTACTTTTTTTTTTTTTATGTGCTACTAATTTACACAACAGCACTAACCTACTTCCCGATTCTAAACTAATTTATTTGTTCTCCACGTGTTGAACTCTCCAATCAGTCATCATTTGCTGTGGGAAATGAGCTAGACAAAGACAAATGTACAACCCCAGACTTCAGGAGAGCATAATTCAGCTTTTTCAGTGCTCTGCTTGACAAGGTCCCATCAGAGACTGCCCTAAAGGGCAAGGGTTCTGGGAGAGTTTCATGGTTTTCAAGGATGTCCTCCTGAAAGCACAAGAGCACCCCATTGATTTCCACAGGAAATCAAACCAGCATGACAGAGGACCAGTGACAATGAACCAAGGGGTCCAGGCAGAGTTCAAAAGCAAAAGAAAGTGCACAGAAGGTAGAAGTGGGGGTGAGACCACAGAGATAACTGCGGCAGTTAGTGAAACATTAGAGAATACAGCAAGAATACTTTGAATGATGATGCACTATCACCTCTTCCTTTCTCATGAGAAGTTAATTTTCTTTTAGAAAAGTGCTTGCATTCACTATTAAAAAAAAAAAAAAAAAAAAGAAAAGAAAATTGTTTAATCTCATTAATCACCAGAATAAAGCTTCACAGAAACTGACCACTGAGAATAAACCAGAAGCTATGCCTGTTTGTACTCGTAGTCTTCCTTTGCTTTTTATTCCTTTTCTCTTCCTATGACTACTGAAAAGATTTTTTTCCAAGTGTGTGTTTAACACAACAAGCCCAGGAGCAAGTTAATTTAATAAGAGTCATTAGCATTTATATAGGGCTCTATATTCTAAAATAATTTTGCAAGCATTTACTAATCTTTAGGTTATCTCTGTGAAATAGGTATCTAATTATTATCTTTCGTCATGGAGAAACAGAAAGCAGTAAGTTAAATTTGTAATCAGTACCACACAGAAACTGAATAATACAGCCAGTAACATCACTGAGGAGGATCCCAGACTCAGTTTCCTACTTGGACAAGGCTGTTTACCTTCTCATGGCAGAATCCATCCGGTTGTGGAAGACTAGGGCCAGGAACAGAACACAAAGTAATGCAGTGTCTATGCGAAATGAAAGTTTAATGACATGGTAATTGCTCTCACCTAGTCCTGGAATACTTCCTGGAACTATGTGAATGTGAAATGTCTTTCACTAGGTAGTTCTTCATAGATCAAGCAGATGTTGCCAACAATACTGGGTTACTGGAAACTGCTCGCTTTGTAATTCTTGTCCTCTCTACTACAGGTAATAGCTTGGACACTTGAAACTTCACATGCTGTTGCATTTTTGATCACTTGACAAAGGACAATGTCATTCCTTAAAAGAGATTTATACATAATGAACAATATGTTGCAAATTCATAAGTATTTAAACAAATATCAGCATATCTGTTGATCTGTAACAGTGTTATTAGTTCAAATTTGATAGCAGACCTGTGTCTGGTTCAGATGTTGTTTTAAGAGGTTTCAAGAAGGTGATAAGAATAGCTAAAAATCCATGGCTGAAAAATATCATAGAATTATAGGATTTTTAGGGCTGGAAAAGACCACTGAGATCAAGTTGAACTGTTAACCTAGCACTGCCACGTTCACCACTAAACTATATCCCCAAGTCCCACATCTATACATCTGCATCATGCAAGTAATTTTATTTTTGAATGCATTTATTGTTCTTTATAGACGTTTTCATGTTTTTCACCGTGAAAAAATAACAGGTTTGATTTTTATCATCTAATCCAGAAAAATACCAGTAATTTCATTTTAAATAATAATAAATTTGAAAGAATAATTAACAAAGAATCCAGAAAGAATTGACAGTATTTATACTCTCTAAGAATGAGAATATTGTTTTTAATATTATACTCAGGAAATATTTTGGCAGAAGCTATGATTTTATATTGTTTATGTATATGCCTTTTGAATTAAGCCTCTTGACACTAGGACAATAGAATGCTATCAGTAATATCAGTGAAGCCCCAATGCCTATAAATAAAAAGAGATTTGGTTGATTTTCATTTATTAATGCAAAATTTCCAATATTTTTTTTTCTGGGAAGCCTGTTTCCTCAAGTAATGAAACAGGTATTATAAAACTGTCAAGAAAGAAGATTTTTGGTATTATTTGAAGGAAAAATTCTAGCATTAACTGCTGTAGTTGTAGGAGTAGTAGATAAAGAAGCAGACATGCCTCATATTCTATTTTAATGTCTGGGGTTTAGGTTCTAAGTGTAGAAAAACTCATGGTAAAGAAGCTACTAATACATACAATTAATTTGATAATTTATTTTCTTTTAAAATTTTTTTTCAGTTTATGTATTTTTACATTTCTTCCATGTAGTCTTTCTATTTTTATCAAATAAATCCTATGACTGACTGTCGATTTGAATCTCTACTATGTTTTGGCTTCTGTGACCATTAGACTCTTAATGCTCTCACTAAGCCTTTGTCCCATTTACTGGGCACCTTATTTATTTGATTTTGGTTTTTTTGTTGACAAGAATGACCAGATAACCTTTCAGTATTTTGCAAATCTTTTGTCTTCCCTGAAAAGGCAATTACACTGAAAGAGGCTATGAATGTAGGGAAATTCCTGTTTTCAGTGGTGACAATGTTTATCTCAGCCAGTATTTAGCCCTTACCTGTTATCTACTACTGAAATATTAGGCAGAGAATTAATTTTTTTTTCATGCAGTATCTTAACAGGGTAGTTGTATTTTACTTAGAGTAAAAAGTTTTGTTCTAGTAAAGAACACCTTCTATTAAAAAAAATAAGTAATTTTAAATGCTAATTTTAAATGTATTGTTTATGTAACATAGAGATCGGTGAAATCTCTGGAGTGTTTGATACAGAGGAAAAAGGTGGGGGGAAAAGCTCTCAACCCTCTTTAAATGTGATTTTTAAAAATTTCGACACAGTCTCTGTAATCTGCAAAATGTTTCACTGCAGTTTACTCCCACTGATGATAAACTCCACTGTTCTTATTCCTCTGCTTTGGAATCATGAGAGATTGATGTTCATCTTTACTGTCATACTCCAGTACCTACTTATGAGAAATGTAATGATGAGGCCGTAATAACTGGTGGATGTTAGTAGGCTCTTTATTTTCCCATCAGACTCAGGAAAATCTAGGAAGAATGCTGATAAGCCAAATCTGTGAAGCCAAATTATTACTGAATATGCTCATAGTCAAAGGCTATCTCCTAAAGCAGTTCTTTGGGGAATCAAAAAATGATACAGATATACAAATATTTTGCTAGTGGCTTTGAAATATATTTCAAAGTGATTGTGGTCTTGCCAGTTCACTGCTTCTTCCATTGGATAGAAACATTTTTTCATCTTCTTTTAACTAGCAATATCTTAAATCAAATGTTTCTTGTTACTGCCATAAAATTGAAAACCCAATATTATTGAAAGAGCCATGACAAATTAATGATGTAAGGGTGTGCTTGTTGATTGAGGGTACTGAATAAGGTAAAACTACTGTGAAGATAGGTAACTGACAGGAGAAAATTCTCAAAAATAATTCTGAGAAATGCCTGAGAAAACTTTACTTTAGGGAAAATGTCTTGAAATTTTTCACTCCTGGCCTAAGATATAATGACTTAATTCAATGGATCTAGGGCAAGTTTTTATCATTTTGTAAAAGCAGGACTATTTTTTTATCTTTTTTCCCACAGTGTGGTAAAGCGATTTCCAAGAACACTTTTTATTCCAAGTGTCTTACAGCTTTTGCCTCTTATTTTGTTTATTTTTGGATGAGACCTTGTACATCATCATCATCATGGCTGGGCTTCGCGAATGAAGATTTGAGAAGGGCTCTCTCCACGTTTGCTGCAAGCGCGCTGGTGGCTAAAAAGGCCAATGCGCGATAGGCAAGTCCGGTCGCAAAAGTCACAGTGGAGTCTCCACAGGCTGTATTGGCGAGGCACGGTTCTTTCTGTGCTGTCTTTTATCTTGGAGACTGATCCTGCGTGCGCTCTCAAAGGAAGCAGCAGCGTTATAGATGGTGTGCCTCCATGCCTCCCGATTGGAAGCCAGAGTGGACCATTGATGGTAGTCAATATGGCCAAGGCTAATGTAGGTGCACGCCATGGATGCTCTAATGGTTTATTTAGTTTGTTACTAAGATAGCCAGACATAACAGCAAACTAACGCAACAGATTAGTTCCTCTGCTTAGACAGTGCCGTTTCTTGTATGATTTGAGATCTACCAGCAATATGAACCTTCCTAAGCACTGGTTTTCTTCCATGTATTTACATCTAGATACTTACAGATCTCCCTCTGCCTTGCTTCTGTTTCTCTGCCTGTATGTAAACAACAAGACAGATTCCTACATGCACGCTAAATATTTATGCTACTTGTATCTTGTGAAACAGCTCTGCTCAGTTTTGGAACTGATTAAATTAAGCTTGTAAACAGTCTTTGCACTAAAGATTTGAATAATGCTGTATTTAGTCTCTGCATCACTGTTGATTTCTGACACATTTTTAGATCCTTGCACAAAATCTGTCCAAGCTGGGTGATATTTTAGTTCTTTTTTTAAATCTATGACAACACTTGAGTGAATTCCATGGGATTTTCTTGTTAAAACCTGTGATTTTTTTTTTGCAAATTTTATTATGTACACTAATTGAAACATTGCACAATATGTACATTACTATACTTTTCTACATTTAGCAGTGTGCAATATAAATATGCTTCCAGAAAAAACTATCGATGCTAAAGAAATAGGGAATATCACTGTTTATTTGTAGTAGTTTGCTGAAAACCCACTTCATCAAATGAAGGTTAAGAAATTCTTCAATTTCTCAGTAAAAACAATTGAAAAGACTACTTTTCCTTCAACCAGATGCACACACAGCTAACAGTGTTTTCTTACTAATGTGCTGCACATCTTGTATGTCAGTTGAAAGTTGAGATTTCCATTTAAAATTTAGGATTAGGAAAAAGCATTTAATTTTGTGTTATTTTGCTCTGACTACATATAAGTTCAAAGTGCAGTTGGTAAAAATGATTGTTTGCTATTTTTGAAGGATAAACAAATGTTTCAAATAACTTTGGTAATAAATAAGAGTATCAGCACACTTCTGTAATAGATTATTACAGTATCTTGCACCTTATATGATTTAACTTGGAGATAATCAGGAAATGCATCATGAAAAGTCCTATGGCAAATAAAGTAAAACCCAAGATGATTCCATTAAGTTCTGCTATATTTTTAAAAAGCAAAGAATTAATAGTAGAGGAGAGGCATGTATTAATTTTATTTTCAGTCTGTTACATAAGCTTTAAACCACTTGATAATATTCTTTTTTTCTCCCCTAGTTCTACATAGGTTTTGAAGGACACAAATATAAACGTCTTGAGATTCTACTCATGCATATCTCCAGAAAGGAAATTATTAAGATGCAGAATAAGGAACAAATATAATCATGAATAAAGTTTCTTCTAAAATAATATTGGCATGATGAAAATATGGGGTCTCACTCCCAGAGAAACTGACTTTTGATTAATTTGCAAACCATTCTTCTCAAAATGTTTTTTATTTCGTCTGAAAAGTAGGACAATCAACACCTTTCTTCCTAGGAAAGCAATCAGGCATAATAACAGAACCCTACTATAACAGTTTCCTCTTGAAAGTAATGGAATATGCATGACCAAAGTATTTCTTCAAAATTTTGTTACTTTCAGCTGAACACCATAATATACAGAAACACATCTTTACTATTATCTTTCGGCCAATTGGATGTGCAGCTGTTTGAAGCTGATTTCTTTTAAATAAATACATTGAAAATAACATCACTGTCCATCCTTTTTTCACTTGAAAAATCTAAAACCAGTATTTTCAATTTAATTTTCAAACTGTATTAAAAGCAATCGCTTGGGGCAGTGCATATTTAGTGTCAGATGGTCCCTGCCACTCTAGTAGTATGAAGGGTATTGTAGAAGGCAGAAATGAACTTTTGCCATTTCTCATATTCAGAAAGAACTAGGGCAGAAATGAGATGTGGTACTCTTGTGAGAAAGATGTTTTTTGAGAACAGGAAATGAATGATGTCATCAATTACATATGATAGTGTGCCCTGGCAAAAAGACTTCAGTAAGAAAATAAACACTTTTTTTACCTTTTAGCAGTAGAAAAGAATTGTGGTGTTTGTTTGAATTACCATAAACTTGAGACTTTAACTTTGAATTCTTAGTAAGTTCACTGGAGGCTAATCCATTTATTGCAGATAATCTTCCAACTTGAATGTTGAGAACAGATTATATAGAAGAATTGTTTACAGAAAAATATTTTTTTCAGTTAGTTACTGGTTTATCATCAATCTTTTGCTCTCACTGGTGTCTATAAGATTTATAAAAGAGACCCTGCTTGGTTTGTTTGCAAATGGTTACTACTTTAATAATCAAGTTTTTAAGTCGCAATGCCAATGAGAATAGGAAATATGTTCATTCCCTAATTCAGCATGTAAATTTCGTAGATATCAATCTGTTTTCAAGAGATCTACAATGTGAGAAACAACCATATTATACCTTTGGTGTATAATATGTTGTCATTACCCTGCTCTTCTACTTACTCTGCCAGGAAGCTAATGTCTATAGAATTGCTTGGCAACAATGTGACCCCAATATAAAATACCTATGTATTTTTTCCTAGAGTACCATCTGGATTCTAATAATTTTAGCTTTTTCCCTGACTATTTTCTAGGCACGCTTAACTGTTGGATGTTCTCTCCTGGTGGATTTGCTTGAAAGGACAGCTGGGGGTCAGGCAGCTGATTCCCTCTCTTGTGTGTCCAGACATCATTTTTATTTGATAGGATCTTGTATGCGAATATCTTAACTTCTATTCATATGTTAAAAAGATTTTGGACAAAGAGTGTTTCTAAGACATTTTATATCAGTGCTTTAGTTCTGTTTAACCCCCTTTATCAGAAGAAACTGTCAGCATTATATCTGCTATGTTTTGAAGCTCAAACAAGTAATTAAGATAATTCATTATTATAGCAAGTATTAGTGTGTAGGTGTATTTGTTATTAAATTAGTATGTACTGCAAAACGCCAAATGTAGCAGATATGTCTCTAAGGAAGCGTATTCAATGCAAATATTTCCATGTCTATACGTGTGCAAGTAAAATTATAATTTGATTATGAAGTCTCATTTTGGTTGACTTTAGGCTTAACTTGTTTCCAATGAATTGCCTTAATGGAAATCAAATCACAGTCATCCTTATAGTTGGCCTAAAGTAATGAATTTGTTTTGTAAACTTCAAAGCATATAACCTTTTCTCTGTCAGCAGCATTTCATGTTGCTTGGACCAGCAACTCTCTCAGTTGCTATTGGCATTGTTATTATTATTTATATCGTTGTAACACCCAAAGGTCACTGCCACAGCGTCGGATAGTGTCAAGGTATGTAGTACTACATGATCTGTGTTCTGAACTACTGAGAACAGAAAAGATAAGAAACAGAGGGTTCAAGGGAAATTGCAGACTGATGTTAAACACGGATAGTGATCTTGACTTCTTTCTTCTCCTGGCTCCATGGAAAAGTGTAGTGTAATGGATTTAAAATCTTGGAATTTTTCTTTCATCTACCAACCCTGTGCCTCAGAGGGATCACCTCCTCTCTCTTTTTTTTTTTTCAACCATGGAACCAGGAAAGAGACCGCCTACCCCATGGAAAAGAGTTTCACCTGCCCCCCTCATGAACTGCTAACAATGGACCATTTGCAGTAGCTGCCTGGGGCACACCTGACTCCTCAGGCTACAAGCTGGGTGTTTGGGAACTTCTGTGAGATAAGAAATGTTTCCTGTCTTCACATCAGTGACTTAGTGTGATAACACCCCTCTGGAGAGCCATCAGCACCTCCACACCCAGCCTGAGGGGTCATGTCTGCTAATGGGCCATCAGGGATTCCAAAAATATGTCAGAGTGTAAATCACCCATTGTGAAACTCCCCGCCCTGGAGGAGGTACTGGGCACTCCCACCTGACCCTAACGACATATAAACTGGGGTTTTGGGACTGGGCCTGTTCAGATCCAGAGGAGGACCAGAGCCTCAGCAGGACTGCGACGGCCACTCTTGACTGGACTGGGACCATTACCCTCACCAACAGGTTTCTTCTTTCCTGTTACTTTGTACCTAGGAGGGCCAGGTGGTGCTGAGCACAGGGGTTGACAATTACTATTCTGTTTGTGCCCCAGGCTGCAGAAGAAAAGGTGAACTACAGAAATGGAGCCAATGCTGAGGAAGAGAGCTGATATTGGAAAACAGGGACAAGAAACAGAAAGAACAGCTTGGCCATGTATATTGCCCAAGGTTCAAAGCTGTGGCACAGAAGAGTAAGAGCAAATGCAAGAGCTCAGCACAATCTACTTTCTCTTTAGACATTCAAGAAACTTACATTTCCCAACACAGCTGGCTGAGAAGGGGGAAAGTAGATAAACCTAAGCTCTTACAAAGGCAGCTTATTGGGCCTTCAGTTGTTGACAGAAGAGTCAAGAGGCATCTCCAGAGTGAAATATTAGAAAAAGAATCTGACCAATATTAATCTATAAAGGAAGTAAGAGAGGCCATAAACAGATAATCCAGAAATTCAGGTCAAGTATGAGCATGCTTCTCTGGAAAGGGTCACCAGAACAATGGAGTTGAATGGAAAGCCATTTTACCATTTACTGACAAGGACATAATTCAGTGACCTGAGACGGTCAGAGATGGAAGTTGAAGCAACACAGACTAGAGAAATTTGGTTACTTGTTTTTGTTCTAAGGGATTATGTTGTAAAGTCATGAGTTTTATTGAAGGTGACACCCATCTCCTGAACACACTTGGGGATTAGCAGCATAAAAATGATAAAGGAGCTTTGGTTTTATAAACAATGATCTATTTAAATGCTACTGAGTAAAGAAGACTTCTTTCATGCAGAGCCTACAACCAACTACTTGAAGTACTTCAGCAGAGAAAGCATTTCTTTCTAGCAGTTACTCTGTTGTTTCTCACACTGTGACCCATCTCCATAGGTTTTCTGTTTGCTCTGTGAAACTGCTTCTTTCCTATTGATAAGTCATTTGGTGATCTTGAAAGGATACTTGATCTAACTGTCTTTCCCTTGTTTTTACCTTCAACAATTTTTTTTCCTCTCTTTTTGCTCTCGCTAAATCACCTGTCTTCCATACACAAATACACCAAAATTGTCAAACTGAAATTAAGAAAAATATGCCTTTAAAAAGACAGATACTTTCAAATACTTATATCTATTTTACAAGGTTGTTCTGTGACATAATTCAGCTGTGGCTTTTGAAAAGCCAGGTGAAAGAAATCATTAAAAGTAAGTGTTTTCAAATAAACCCAGAATTGCAAGTTTGCTTCATAAAGTCAACAGGGGGTGAAATGAGTGGATTTGTCTGAGATATTGAACAAGATGTCCCATTAAATCACAATTAATAATGCTAAGATAGGAGGCTGAATGAATTATGAAATAGCTTGCTGACAGTTTTATTAAAGTTGTTAATGAAGCTGTAAAGTGGGCTAGTCTTAACTCTAAAGGAGTGCCTCTTCTATCCCAGTTCAATAGATTATCCAATGAGTTTCTGTGTTTCCGGAGGCTGTGGATGATGCACATACTGGTGAAGCAGACACTCTGAATAATGTAATACTTGGAAGAATTTAATTGCCGGATTAAATAGCTGTAATAAAACATCATGTGTCTTAATACAAGCAGAAGTTGAGAAATGATCTTCCCACTGAGAACAGCACTGGTAAAACTGCTGCCAGAGCAAGGACTAAAATGTTATTAGACTCATTTCACGAAAGTCTCACATTCAAAAATAATGCAAGCACTGGCAAATAAGTCTTCTAATCAAGGTTTAAGCTGCTCAGTTGTTTTTCCTAATTAACAAAGAGACTGAGAGTTAACTTCTGGTAGTTACTTACACAAGGGAATTACATCCCAGAATAGGAGAGAATGGGCTTTTAGTCCAAGAGATACAAACTGAAATTAGGCAACTACATTTTGGAACAAGGTCAAAGTACCCCATTAATGAAGGTAAATTAATACTAGAGCAGTTTGGGAAGGCTGATAGGAGAGGTTTCTCCATTACCACCTCTAAGAATAGTCTGTATTATCTGAGAACTGAAGGTAAACTTGGTTTCTATGAGGAATTCTATATATTGTCTTTTCATTATCAAGTGTAGACATTCTGGGAGACATCTTTTTGTTGCTGTTGAACCACAGCCATAGCCCTACAGTACTGAACTGCTTCAATTTGATATGTTCTCTGTAAACACTCTATATACATCAAAGGAAAAAGGAAAAGGAAAAAAATTAAAATCTGACAAAATTAAAAAACCACGTTTATCTTAAAATTGGCTTCTGTGGATTATTCTAACCATCTCCTTCCTGCAAAATAAGAGCTGTGGTCTTATAGGGCTTGCAAATCTATTAAGATAATGATTAAAGTAAAATCTCGTGTTTCAGAACTTTATCTGGTCATACTCTAATGGTCAGGAAGGGCTTTCTGCCCTATCCTCCAGACACAGGTGGAGGATACACAGGAGCATCAATTACAATATAACATTTAAGGCAATCATCCATAATTTTGGTAAGCTGCAAAATTTTTTGCTTGTAACTCTGGCAGTTTGAAAGGTTATGAGCAAACAGGTCAGGCATCCATGCCTAGAGGATAGAGGGGACAACAGGGAGAGTAATCTTGTTAGTTACCACAGGCAGATAGCCCCGGCTTATCAGACACCCTTCAACTCCTTGCTGGTGTGTTTTGCTCCCAGGGTTTGTGTCAGCTGCTGGACTTGGGTTCAAGGTGGAATATTCTATTAACACTCAAGGCTGGCTGTATTTTTCTTCAGCAAATGGAAAAAAAATTAATTGTTTTGTTTCCATTCTCTTTCAGAGAAAAAAAGCATAGTAGATCCAAACTTGTTAGAATTATCCCCAGGCTATTTGTCTTTTCTTTATATAGTTCTGGAAATAGTAGCTTTTGTCTTTTTCTTTTTTTTTCTTTTTTTTTTTTTTCCTAACTAGCTAATTTTTGCTATTAAAGTATTACTAAATAATAGTTAATAAGGATCAGATATCTTGTATAAGATAAAAGCCAATGACACTGCAAATTTTTCAGTATGTGTTCAGAATAGGTCAGATGGTACAAGCTTTTAAAGCATCAGCAATAAAATTTTGTGTGAAAAATTCATGATCATGATGATGATGATAGGATATATATCCAGGTGTACAAAGAATTGGGTTTATACTGTAGAAAAATATTGCCCTTTAGACTTTTCAATTCTGTTTATTCCATTCTTTAAGTGTGTATTACAAGGATCTGCTCTGGTTTACTGGTCCTTTCTGAAAGGAAATTAGACTTAACTTTGAACAGTTGCATTATTCAAATGAGTGTTAAATATCTGATTTGATTTCCAATTTTACTTTGAAATTACCTGTTCAAACCCAAAGATACTAATTATTCTCCTGTAAATTAATTTTTCAGAATCAAGTGTTACAGATATCGTTGGGACCTGAAGTGGACACCAGCCAGCATTCATTACAGTTGCTGGGAATAGTATTAATGATTTCAAATTATAAAAGGTTTGTGTTTTCCAGTCACACCCACAGTTCTTCCTAGAACCAAATCATATGGCCCAAACATACGAATGACTCACAGAATTCTGTAACAATACTCTTCATGGGCCAAGCACTATATTAGATATATTTAACAAATCCTTGATTACTTAATGGCATTCAGAGCCATTTTTTCCCTACTGTGTTGAGAATGATAGCTCCTTAATTATGTACTTACCCAATCCTCTGCATTTTAAACAACTTCATAATTAAGCATCTTCCTGGTATTAAACACCTCCTCTAGTAAGGAATATTTTCATCAAATCCATAATTAGAGACTTATAAATACGCATCCATATAAATAATTTGAATGAAGGGTCTCCCAAAGACTCTAAAAAAAGAAAAATCTCCACACAGCTCCTGCTTAAAGTCCAAATTCATTAAGGAGATGATTCCTTCTTTTCAGGGATGCCCTATGTCAAAAACAAGTTAAGGTGAAGACAACTGTTCACGGCTGGAACCATGTGAGCTTTCTATGAGGCTGTAATAGCACCATAAGTGTCTTATGATTGGAATTCATGGTGAGGAGGAAGAAGGGAGAGAATAGGATTAGCAATTAACTTGCAAGTACTACCAAGATGAAACTGAGAGAAGGATGATAACATGCACATACACACTCATAATTCTACATAGAAACAAGTAGCTCAGATCTTACTGAAAACCACAAAGTTGTGTATACATCTCACTGGTTTCATTTTCTAATAACATTCTTTAATCATACTTTCTACAGTTTGTAGTAATTTCTTAATGCTTGATATTGGAAGTGTGCTTTAATTTTTTTTAGGATATAATTAATAGTAAATTGCTTTAAGAAAAAAATAGAATCTAAATGTATTTCTGAGTACTAAGTGATTGTCTTCTGCCAGAAGACAAATCAGGATAAAAATTATTTGTGAACAGATTTCATGTTTAACTATGGAGGAAGAATGAGTTTTAAAACTTGTTTAGAAGTTAAAGTTCTGAGAAAAGGACTTGCTGAAGACAAAAGCTAACATTGACTTGAAATGAAACTCAGCATTTATGTTAATGAAGCCTGCAGGAGTTTCAGCATCACCCTCTGATGCCTTCTGTTTAATTCCCTTCAGCAGGAGATAAGTGCCTATATACCCTGAGGACCTGAGTGTCAGCAATTTGTACAATCATACCTGCCTTCTGAATCTTTGAATCTTATAAGAGCTGTATCACAGTGGCATTTATGTATATTTTACTGATATCAGTACAGCTGGGAACTTAATTTTAAATAGGCTACAGTGTGGATGTATATGTCTAACTAAGCCAATCATGCTGAGTTCCTGTGATGAGAAATTGTGCCCTAGTGCACCTCATATGAAAATGAAAATTCACATAAAAAGCTGTTGAGCATATCACATTCTGAATTCACCTGGAAGTAAGTGAGAATTTCCTTGTAAGTTGCTGCTTAACTTGCTTTAGTGGTTAGGACTGTTCAGAAGCGGAACAGTAGGAAGAACTAAATACCTTCACTTAGATGGGGATTTTTCTCATTATTTTCTCAGAGTAAAAACAGGCCTTGTTTGAAATCAATTTTTATTGCCTTCTTTAATCATTATTTTGTCTTCCAAACAGCAACATTTAGCTCATCTGTTCAGCTTTCACACGAGTAAAATACAGGGTTAAAACTGAAAATTACTTTGTGAAAAGACAAAAATTGTAATACTGAACTTGGTAGTGTGAAATGTAAATGTATTTTTCTTTCCTGATGTGTTTATTCCATCAGTGATCTCAGCATTCCATTCACTGGCACAGATTAGTATGCCTCTTTCTCAACAGTATGTACATATTCTTTCTGTATGTAGAGATACATAGAAAAGAAGTAGAGGCAAAAAATTGAGATAAGTGAATTTATTTTCAGTTTTTCATTATGCTAGCACTCTTTTTCCCAGCTTGAACAGTTGACAATCTACTGTGAATGACAGAAGTAGAAGCATATTCTGCATTATAGAAATCCAAATGAAAAAGCACCCTAAACAACATATACTTTGCCAGTCAGGACATCTGGAAGATTTGCAGGACACAGACATAAAATTTGCAGATATCAAGAATTGCCAACAAAGTAACAAATGTATCCCTCTTTCAATAATCGTACTGTGTAGGTATTTAAAGAAAATAATTATTTTCATTAATATTTTTCATTCTTCATGTAGTCTGTTTTGCAATTGTCTCCCCCTTTTATTCTCATTCATTGTATTTATATATTTTTTAAAAAAGTATTTTTATTTCTTTATAGAATTGTAGCGTGTTTCCGTATACTTCTGCTTGATTTTCAGCTGCTGTAATTTTCTTAGTTGTGTCTATGTTAAGCAAAACTGTTTCATATTCCACTGTATTAGGAGAGTTTCCAAACATTGTGCCTATACACATCTTTTCTAGGGTGGTAGTTCAGTAGTGTCAGACTTGAGGGGATGCTCTTCGTCCCTCCCCCCCCCCCCGTGCTGGCTCGGGGCCCCTAGCAGCGGCAGGAGACACAGCCAGCAGGCAAAGTGAGCAGGAGCAGAGGATCTTCATTCAAACAGCCCGGGTTTATAAACCCCTAGGGGCGGGCCCAGGGCTGTAATTGGATAAGGGTTTGCGTGGAGGGGCATGGTTAGGGGACCCGGGGTAGACAATGGGAGAGGGGGAGGATCCATACCCGGTAGAAACTCAGGGGTTGGGGAAGGGACGGGCAAGGATGGGTGAAGCAGCCAATAGAGTTCGGGGAAGGGCGGAGCTGGTCTCAGGGAAGCATGGCAGTAGGGCAGCCTGGCAGCATCCCAGCAAACTATGTGGTTACTGCCAGGTGAGGGATTCACAGAGCTTAGGGGAAGACTTGTTACAATAAAACACAAGACGTAAACAGTTTCTCTGCTTCTTTGGTCCTGGATGGGTTTCTGTAGTGATGATTCCAGTTCTAGGGATGTGCTTTCCCCTTCTCATAGGTGCAATTGTTCCTCACACAGTAGTGTAGTCTTTGGACCCCTGACAGTCAGCAGACATCTTCAGAGTTCTCTGAAAGACCATTTGAAAAGTCTCTTTCAAGTTTTTGCTGTGGTCTTTCCAGGGACTGAAGTGAGATTGATCAGGATCCTCTTCGGCTTTTTTAAAAATGGGCAAAATTCAGTCTTTCTTATTGTCAGAGATTTCTCTTGATCACTGTAATTTTACTTTGAATTGAGATGGTCTTTAAAAATACCTTACATAAACCCATCCAGACTTGGGGATCTGAGTGCATCCAGCTTGTCTAGAGAATCTCTAAATTTTGTCACTATTTCTGTCACTAGTTTATTACCTTCATCTGGCAAGTCTATATTTTATTTAAAAACAAGACAAAAATTCAAATATAAGTGCCAGCTAGAACAGTAATGCAAAACATAGAAACACAGTAGATGGTTAATCTACTTGGATTCTGATCAGAAAGGGCTTATTAGAATATTTAATGTTTATTTCCTCTTAGTGTTAAAGTTTTGTGAAGAGTGAGAAGGTTTTTAACGCCTTAAATGTTGCACAGAAAGCAAAGTTCACTTTCTGAACACAAAAGACAGAGAAAAAAAAAATCTTCAAATTTAAGTCTTCCCACTCTGAGAGAACACATATTGTAGTTCTTATATCATACTCAGTTCTTAATGTTCTCCTGCGTGGGAACTTCAAAGTTTTACTTTCAGAAGAGGTTTTACTTATTATTCTTTCTCAACAAGTTTGAACAGTACCTATTACTTGTGGTGAATAACAGCCCAGAGATGACATTTCCACATTGTGATATCTAAAAGGAGCCGGCGGCTGTGGCCGAGTGGGTAAAGCCGCCGCCCCTGGATCCGTGCTCCTTCTCGGAAGGACGCCGGTTCGAGTCCTGCGGGTCTCGCTCTGCCAACTTCGTCCGGGCTTGCCCCGGCCAAGGCTTAGAGTGTCCCAGGGCTAAAGGGGGTGGGGCCAGTTCCCGCGCACGCTGAGCTCCACGTAATAAATCCATTCGTGCAGGCATAAAAAGCATCGTCGTTCGCGACGGCTAGCCACACATCTAAAAGGATAATTTTTTTGGCATAATTGACTTGGTTTTCAAGATTTATAACTTCTGCAGTATTTTGAGGTACGCCTTAGATATCTTGACGGTAAGAATCATAGAGAGGAAGTCCTTCTACGATAGCAGAATTCCCAAACTTCCTGACAGCCATAGACAGATAAACCAAAGTGACATTGGTAACCATGGTTTCTGTATTTTGTGGTGACAGTGACAAATCTGGGGGTCTTCTGGTTTATAATCTGAAGTGCTGGAAAAAATTAGGTTTCTTCAGTGCTGGTAGCACTGGTTCCACCTCAAGCATTCTCATCAAAATTTGAAGGATCCTAGTCAGTTTTACTGCAAATTTTTTGCCTTTAGCTGCTTGCTCCCATGTAATTAATACTGATGATCTTTAATTTCTCCTAGTAATGGCAGAAAAAAATTGAGAATAGAGAAAAAAACGTTATTTGCTGTTGACGAAACTAATGTTGCAATACCAAGTTTAGAATTTGGACTAGAACTTACAGTGCTAATGGTACCTGTTTGTTCTGCTTCTGCCCTACAGCCTGCCTTTATGTTCTTCTGCTAACATTGAATTTAGGTTATTAAATCAGACTAATTTCTTACAGTTGACAAGGTTGCATCACAATTAGAATCAACTTAGCCAAATGGGAAATGCTGTCCTAGGCAGCTGTTGGCAAAGACAAGATCGGTGAAGCAGAGAACAGAGGGCATTCATATGGACAACATTAAAATTAAATGGTGATAAGATGGTTAAATTGTCTAGAAGGTTTGGTAATCTCTTAACAGCACTTTCTAAAAGCCACAACCAGAGATATAATTAAGGGTAGCTGATGGGAATGCAGGTAGTCAGCTTGTAAAAACGAATAAAAGCTGATTGTAGGTGACTGTAATTTATTTGGTTTAGGTTTTTTTTTTTGTCAACGTCAACTCTACTATATTTTGAGAATTGAGCTCAGATATTTTTAAGAGGTATTTCAGTGGTACCAATTACAAAAAAAAAAAAAAAGGAAAAAAGAAAAAAAAAAAAGAGACTTTGTTATTACTAGTAGAAGAGGTCATTTGCTTGACATTCTGAACTGGCCAGACATGGTGAATTTTTCGTGAGGGCTGGTTCTGAAGACGTGGGAACACAACACCAGCTCCCTTGCTGTAGGCAGTATGGGAATTATTTTCCTCTAGTTCAAGAAAACACTACTGTTTTAGCTTAATGGCAATCACCTTGTGATGTACCCCAGTAATGAAACCACTTCAAAATCATTATTGTGGTTTCCAGGATTATTATTTGCCCTTTAATTATGTAACCTGTTACTGAAGTACTTTATTGGCATTAT
The DNA here is from genome assembly GCA_013400415.1 of Scytalopus superciliaris. Lineage (NCBI taxonomy): Eukaryota > Metazoa > Chordata > Aves > Passeriformes > Rhinocryptidae > Scytalopus > Scytalopus superciliaris. The sequence goes on from VXBX01001518.1 coordinate 155,364, forward strand.
ACATCCCATTGTGGTTACCTAAAAGGCTGCCCAATTTATTAATTATGTTAATGTAAAAAAAAAAAATCCTGAAGCAATTGTGAAATGCTCTTAAATATTTTATCTTAGCGCTGTTTAATGTAGCATTTACCCAAGTATTTTGTGAAGCTAATTTAATGTTGGTTTTGATAATGATATAGCTAGAAAGCAGATCTATCACTTCTGTTTTTTCAAGTGGAGTGAAAATGTTCATATATTTTGAGTCTTTTTCATCATCTACTCTGCTTGACCTTCATTTCAAAAAGGACATCACCTCTCTAGAGAATTTTGCTATTTCTAGAGTGTGCCACGAGATGTCAGTGTTTCAGAATATTATTTTTGTCACAAGCTGCTACTAAAAACCCCATTCTGTGCTCTGCATTATATAAGGTTTAATGCTGGCAGTAATTTTTGATATTTTGGGATTCATAATATAAACTTACTGAATCCCAACTAGAAATGGAAAATAAATAAATAAAAAACCAAGAAGAAGTAGAAATATTTAAATGCTCCCTTGAGCAAATCTTTATGTGTTTGGTCTGTAGTGGCTACGTAGTCACTGTTGGGGTTTTGTTTTGTTGGGTTTTTGGTAGAAATCTCCCTTTTTGAATTACAATCAGCACTACAGCACCTGGGTAAGTGTGAGCCAGCAGCTAGATCAAGCACAGGTCTGATACTGTATAGTTTGAGAAAGAAGAGACTCATAATCTGGAGGTTTAGAGCTGGGGAATTCACTTAAACTGAATAACCATAGTAGTTAGCACCACAATGCCACAATTGTCTGAATGTAAAAGTTTTATGTCAATGGAGGAGAGGGGGAGAGGAAGGGAAAGGTCAGTGGGCGAACAGCTGGCAATAGGATGTTTCTAAAGTCTGGGTTAAAATTCAAATACATATCTTTTGCAAAAAAATGGCATTAAGTACTTTTCCCTCAGGCTTTAGTAACCTCTCTCTCTGCAGCTCTAAATTAGTTTCCTGATGGTGAAAATACAGTATGAAATGTTTCATTTTGAGAGTAATTTCTCAGGTAGGTATACTACTACTAAGTAGATAAAGCTGTCACAAAAACTGCAGTAAAGAATTGGGAACACTGACTTTAAGATATGCTGTTATTAGATCAGAGGCAAAATTTTTCTTTTTTCTTTTTTCTTTTTTCTTTTTTCTTTTTTCTTTTTTCTTTTTTCTTTTTTCTTTTTTCTTTTTTTCTTTTTTTCTTTTTTTCTTTTTTCTTTTTTCTTTTTTCTTTTTTCTTTTTTCTTTTTTTCTTTTCAAATGGGAATATAAAATTCTTATTGTCCTCTAGTAACTGGAGTGCGTAAAACCAAATTAGTGTATATGCTATGTGATATACATGGAATGCATCATAGAGTATTTATGGCAAAAAATAAAGTTAGATAATATTGTCAAACGTGATTCAAATATGAGCCTGATAAACCAAAAACATTAAAAGAAATTTACATTTCATATTCTGGAAACAAAAGAGGTAAGTATATTCAGTTAGAGCTAGTTCTGGTAACATCATCAAGGTAAAAACATGTTAGCTTTTTAATAGAGGTTGGGTTTTTTTAATGTCTGTCATCTGGTATATATTCTAACTAAAAAACCCCAAAACAAACAAACAAACAAACAAACAAACAAACAAACAAAACCCAACCAACCAAACAAAAAAAACAACCAACCCCAAAACCCACAAACAAACAAACAAAAAAACCCAAACTGAAACCATTTTCAAAAAAGAAAAGGTAAAAGGAAAGATTTTCTTTCTGGTAATGATGTAAGGACTCCAAGTCATGAGTCTAATGCCCTGATTTTTTTGCATCATTCGGTCTTATGAAATAACTACTGCTGTCTTCTGCAGAAATATTCTCATTTGCAGTTCTTCCTTACCACTATGCTCCCTCAGTATAGATTTTTAAAAGGCTCCTAGAAGAGGACACTTCTTGTCCAAAGTGCACAGGTGCTCACCCAGTCACTGACCCATGGCAAGTGAGGTGCATTTCCTTGCTGCTCCTCTTGGACCAGGGTCTCACTTGTATTTTCTGCATGTACCTCCTGGCTTTTGAGTCCATAATTTCACTTTCTTCCTTCTGAAATGGTAACTCAGTTGGGAATACACAGGGAAGGAAATGGAATAATGAAACTGTAACTTCTTCTGTGTGTACATACTCTAGTTCCAAAATACCTGCTTATTTTATGTATCTGTCGCTTTAAGAAACTGTTGTCAGGGGAAAAAAAATACTTTAAATTAATCTTTATATATATTTCTGTATCTAAAAGGTTCACTAACAAAGATGTCCTGAGAGGCAACAGAAATTATCTATATTCCACTCTCACAGAAAAGAAAACCATAATAAATAGTTCAGCGGATTCGGAAGCACCTAAAAGTGCTGTGGTGATTGATAATCAGCTCAGTTTATCTGCAGAAGTGTGCTCCATCTTAGAAGGGAATATATGATTAATTCTACTTGTCTGCTGCTTACCACAATCTGCTGTTGATCTAACATGCAAAAGAAAATCAGGCTGAGACAGCCACTATTGCTTGGATTTGCATTAAATGTTTTCTTATTCCAACACTATTAAAAAAATTCTGATATGTGTAAGTTTATTCTCTGAAGCAAGTTTCCTAATTCTCCTGCTCACTAACTGCTGAGGGTTTTCACACTCTGTGTTTTCAGTCGTAATAGTCAATACAACTTAGCACAAAGTTGTAATCTCATAGATGGCTGTACAATTTGACTCAATCAACAACAGGAAGGTCTGTTGCACTCAAGGAAAAACACGAGTTTCACAAAGAAACGGCTAATAGTACAAAAACAGGAAGTAATAAGGAAACAAGTAATTTCAACATGCCCCACTGACTTACACTTACATGAACAAATTTTGAAATACATGAAAATAAGCAGAATTACTTTTTTTCCTTTGTTTTCCCCATCCCTCCCATTTTTTTCCCTTGTATTGATATGATTAGACTCCCTGCAGCAGAGAAAGGTTATTCTTCAAACATACAATTTTCTGTGGAGCCATAAGCAATCAGTGTTCAGTGAACTGCTTCTGCCCTAAAACTCAGAGGGAAAAATTACTTGGGCTTGAAACACTGTTACATTGTTGGCATCCTTTTGAGGAGCACCATAAACTGTAAGAGCTGGGGTGTGACCTCTGTGATATCTGTGAAATGTCAGTATGTCCTGAGGCTATAAAGTGTCACTGGTGTGCACTGGGTCCTCACCTCAAACACAACCTACATGTATTTGGAAACTTCGCCCTTGACCTGAAGTGCTGTATTCCAATGTACTATTTTGGCAATATTTTCCAATGAACAAATAATAGTCTTCACCTGAAGACATTAGGCTGTAGATGTGTCTGCTAAGTACAGCAGCTGAAAGAAGGTCTGTGACTTTCAAAACTAGTTCCAGCCTCAGCACCATTCTAGTGTTAACATTGAATATTCATGATATCAAACCTTGATGGCTCCTTTCCATGGGATCTGCTTGCTGAATCTCAGCACTTAGGCTGTGACCCTGATTTGCATTCAACTTAATGATAGTCTACAGAAACAGCACAGGCTTAGAAGCAGGACTTAAAGCATTTTTTCAACTTTATGCCTATGACGGATAATCTTCCATAACTTCCATCTACTCCCTACACTTATCTGTGTGGAGGCAAAGCTGTGATCAAAAAAAAACTAAATATTTTTTTTCAGTAGGTAATATTTTAAAACACTGAACACTCATTTCCTTTCACTCTATGTCCACCCCCATCTACTAAACTTAGTTTAGTTTACTGAATTGCTGTTTAGTTTACTGTTAGTTACTGAATTGCTAATTCTATTAAGATCTTTTGGCACCTAATTGCAAAACTCACTAAAACTTTTCTACCTTCTACACTGAAATGAAGCTGCCCATGACTAAGGGAAAAGCATGCTGTTTTTCTGTGGGATTAGGATGGGAGGTGGGTATGTGGAGCTTCTTCTGTGTGAACCAGAAGATTTTTCCAGAGTTTGTAAACAGACAATAAACACTCATGTTTCACTGCAAGTTGTGTTATGCCTTCAAAGTCATTTGTGACTCTCCATGATAGAAGACCCACAGCACATAGCTCCTTTCTGTCACCGGACACAGAGTGATATGGGTTGGTAAGATGGTAGTACTGTAACAGAAACACACTGACTTCACTTCTTGTGCCATAAACAATAGGTGTAGAAGTTACCAGGGTTTTATCTGGGAGCATGTTCTTTATTAATCTTAATTTCCTAAGATGGAACCAGTCATGGTAACAATCTGCTTACCTGCTCTTGCATATTTCAGCAAGCACAAAGGCTCTCCCTGAGGCTGTGTTTGATCAGCTCAGATGGTGAACATAGTTCTGCTCACAAGACTTTCCCTAGACTCCACATCCCTTGGACATCTTTGACAGCTCCAAGCAGTCCTTTACATTTAGGAAATTGAGAGACTGAGAGAGGATGTTGGTCTCCAAGTAATTTTGAATTCTCAGTTTAATGGTTAATGTATGCATAGAAAGTCAAGCACTGTTGTTGCAGGGATGTAGGCAAACTTTCATGACAACCGGAGTTTCAGGAGATTGATTGTGGAAATACGGAGTAGACAGTCAACACTGTTGTGCTCACCAGCCCCAGTAGCACCAAAGCCTGAAGTATTCCTCACCTTGGATATGGCTGCAGGAAATACTGATGGGATCACTCGGATCCACACAATGGCATCACACCCCTTCTCTGGGGCAACTGAAGGAGAAAGGGGTTCTTAACTCTTTTTTCATACCTTCAGCTCACACAGAGTGGGGCAAGTGGTATTGTAGAAACTTCTTTTGCCTCTCACCAGCTCTATGCTCCACTCAGGGTTTGAGATAGGGTTTCTCTCATGTCATACTGAAGGTGGAGACAAAGTAGATTTTGGAAGCTTAGGAGACAGGAGCTTGACCATTGTCCTTTGTGGACAGTAGAATGAGAATATTTAGGGAAAATAATTTGCAGTCAAGATCATGAGCCATAGGACACAGGAAAAAAATTAAGGCAAATGGTTTAAAAACATGAAATAAAGTACTTTATCAAAATAAAAATAGCAAGTAGAAAATATTAGGAGAAGGGTGTAATGGGAAAATGGATGGAGCTTTGATGAATTTTTTGTTCTGTATTTGAGCAAGATTGCTTTCTTATTTCAGTTGAAAGATGACTCACTATCTTATGGGTAGATCGCCTACAAATTATAACATGATCATGCTATATATTGAGTAGTATCTTATTAAAAAGGCAGTATTCCAAGTGTCTTCCTACAGTGTCTATATGGATCAAAATCGGAAGGTTTATTTTTCATGGATACAAGGAACATCAGACTACTCTAGTTCTAGTCTTTGTCCTGCCCTTCAGGAGGGTGCCTACTTATGTCCCAGGATTTCTTTTGCTATATTTATCACTGAATTTGAGAATTATAATGAATCCAATATGCAAAAGACAGGGTTTGACAATTATAGCGAAAGTCCATATTAAGAAATGCATATAATGAAAGTTCAGTAGTTTCAGATATATAATAGTTTTAAGCAATAAATTAAATGTGGTATCTTTACCAGCTTTCTGCAAGCTTGCAAAGCATTCCTGTTACTGGAGTGCATGGCCGTATAACACCTTTCATTATAAATAAGTTTAAGAACCTACTATACTTTCCATTACAAACTCTGTGAAGTTTTAAAAGTCAGCTATAAAATTTCAGAAATAGACAAGCTGGTTCACAAGGTCACAGGTAGCAAGCATCTTTTGTCTATGTTTTTATGGAAAATAATTTATGCTCTTTTAATTTTAAAAGCACCAAGTTGGCCTTGCTCCTGATGAAATCTATTTTTAATTTTGACACAGAGCTACATCTTAGAGTGATGTGGAATGAAAATGCAGACCACTATGACAATGGGAAGAAAGAGACAGCCTGTTCTTTTGAAATAGGAGCTCATATTTCCAACCTATTACCCTGTTAGTGAGTTTGTTGCTGCTGTTAATTGAGGCCAATAATGTGAGGATTATTTAATGCTTTGGGAGCAAATCTGTAAGTACTTATGACAAATATTTGACATTGTAAATTGGATCCTCTATATACAAAAGAAGAATTTTACTCATTTTTGTTGTTGTAGTTAATTGCAACTATTTTTAGAATCAGAATCATCAAGATGGAAAAATAACTACAAGATCATCCAGTCCAGCTGTCCACCCAGCACTACCACTGTAATCCCTAAACCACCAAGCCACATCACCCAGTGCAAAATCCAGATGCCTCTTGAACACCTCCAGCACCTCCCTGGGCAACCTGTTCTGATGCCTGATCACTCTAACTACGAAATTTTTTTCTAATATCTTATCTGAAATTCCTCTGTCTCAGTTTAAGGCCATTTCCTCTGATCTTCTCAATGTAGGCATGGCAGAAGACACAAGCCTCACCTCACTACCACCTCCTTACAGGACATTGTATAGATCCATGAGTTCCCCTCTGAGTGTCCTCTTGTCTAGACTAAAGAAACCCAGCTCCCTCTGCCATTCCTCATAAGACATGTTTTCTAGACTCCTCCCATTGCCCTTTTCTGAACTGCATGGTTTATTTCTGTTATTTTTTACTGAGTATGAACTTCATAATATACAAAGTGAGAAGATATAAAGTGAGAAGATATAAANCCCCTCCTTACAGGACATTGTATAGATCCATGAGTTCCCCTCTGAGTGTCCTCTTGTCTAGACTAAAGAAACCCAGCTCCCTCTGCCATTCCTCATAAGACATGTTTTCTAGACTCCTCCCATTGCCCTTTTCTGAACTGCATGGTTTATTTCTGTTATTTTTTACTGAGTATGAACTTCATAATATACAAAGTGAGAAGATATAAAGTGAGAAGATATAAAGTGAGAACCTAACTGATGTGAGTTTTACCACTGATGTCAATAGATGTTCATCAGCTTAGAGGAATAAAGAATCACAGAATATGCTGAGTTGAAGGGACCCACAAGGATCATTGAGTCCAACTCCTGGCCCTGCACAGGACTATCTATGCCCAAGAGTCACACCATGTGTCTGAAGGTGTTCAATTCTTCTCCAGCTCTGTCAGGCTTGGCGCTGTGGCCACTTCGCTGGGGAGCCTGTTCCAGTGCCCAACCCCTCTCTGAGTGAAGAACCTTTTGGTGGTATTTAATCTAAACCTCCCCTGACACAAATTCAGGCCATTCTCTTGAGTCAACTCTGTGTGCTTCAGCATCCATAGGCAACAGGTTTCTTCATTCTTCTTGGTGAGGCTCCCCACCCTGTTTTCACTAGGAAGCCTCTGGACTGGAGCTACAGCCTACTTAGTCAGCATGCTGTACGTAACTGACACACATCTGCCCTCTTCACTTGTCCCAACAGATGTTCCCAAAAAGCCTCCAAAGTAGGTTACTGGCCTTTTTAAAATAACCTTGTAATATTGCTTTATTATCTTGCTGCAATAATTCCTGGAAGGCTCCAATACACTTTGCCTCCCCAAAAGGATAAGGGTAGGCTACAGGCTGTGGGAAACTGTAGTATATTAATCATGTAGACTAGGATGGAGGGAGGTAATGAAGACAAGTCATATCCGATTGCATTAATAAGCACTTAGGAGAGTTGAGCTTTGAAGCCAGCTTTGAAAGAGTTGGCTATTGATCAGGCAAATGAGTGAAGGGATTAAGGAAGGGGCAACATGAAGCTTAGATGTTGTATCTCCTCAGTGCAAGTGTACTTAACTCATGATGCCTTACAATCCATGTGTTTTACCATAACAAGCTGTGATCAGATACATTTTGTTTAATCTTTTTAAATAGCTGTCAGTCAGAAAACTAAACTAATTTGGATTAACAAATAAGCTTTTCAAAGTCATGTTGAAGATTACTGTCAGAAGGGTTATTCTTTTCTTTCAGTAAGGCAAGTAGTCACATTGTGTTCCTACATTGAACCCAAATACGGACAACACTTACCCCATCTTGTATCCTACAGTAGTAATCACCTCTAACTCCCCATGTAATGCAAATTTCTAGGAATCAATCTGAGAAGATATCATGGCAAGAAACTCTTAAACCTTTTATATCAATATTTTGTTATACTTTTCTCTTTTCTATGTTCATTTACATTTCCAGTTAGATTTTTTGGAGGGGAGGAGGTGTTGGTATTTTGTTTGGGTTTGGAGTTCATTTGAATTACAGCTCTGCTTCCATATTTACTGAAATACTGCTTTTCCAGGACAATTAAATATTTTAAAGTATGCTTTCTGTTTCATAATTCTAGAAATTGTAAAGATGAATGGATATTAATTTTTAGTTTGCAAATTAAAGTCAGTCTAACAATTTGGTTCAAATCCATGTATAGAAAGACAATATTAACAATGTTTATCTTTTGCTCTGTCAAAGCTTATTTGTAGATAATGATTTCCAGATTTTCTACTCCTATGGTAAAAAATTGTTACAGAAACATTGTGCTCATTGTGAAAGTTATTAGAGGTTCGAATAAATACAGTATGAATTATTTTCACCGTATAAGCATTGCTGTGAATTTTCCATGTGAAATCTGCTCTGTGCTAACTCCCCTGTGCAGAATCCAGCTCTGTCATGCAGAAATGCATGACACATCCCTTTATGAAAGAAATGCAAACGTCTTCAAATTGTCATCAATTTATTCTGGACTAAGAGAAACATACACATGCTCACACACACACATACACACAAAGACTAAATTGTAATTTAACACTGTTCTGTGTAGTGCATTGAAAGTAACATTGATTTAAAAGTTTTTAACACTCAAATAAGCATCTTTCAGCTGAAGGGAGTATTTACACTGAGTTCATTCCCTCATCAACTTACTGTTGCTATGATTAAAGCACCAGGGAAATTAAAAGACCAGTTAATTATTTTTTCAAGGCTGCACAAGAGGCTTCGGAACACAGTAATCTTCTTTTGATTTTTAATATAACTTGTCACCTTTCAAACAAATGAATAAGAGTAACAGAAAATTATAATGAAACAGCAAAATGATTGTGCATGAACTGCCAAAACTGGTTAATGCTTTAAGCATTTCTATGCCCATAAATGGAAGAAAAAAAAAATTGGTATCACCATCCCTGGATGTGTTCAAGAAATGAGTAGATGTGGCCCTTGTAGTTTAGTGGTGAGTATGGCAGTTCTAGTTCAATGGTTGGACTCCATGATTTTAGAGACCTTTTCCTCTATTAAACAATTCTGAGTCTATGATACTTTCATGTCTTCTTTCCTGGTATTTCACCAGTGGTGGCTAATGAGAAAGAGGCACTCTCAACACTAACACAGAGGAGACTGTTAGTCTTAAAATAGTGTTACAGTCTTCCAAATTTCCATGAGATTTAATAAAAGTCATAGCAGCATTCTGAATATTATCTGAATGAATGAAAACAGCAGAAATAAAAGCAACTCATATTTTTTCATATCATAGCAGAATATTTCTGTTTCCGTGTTTCCACTCCGCTCTTTAATATTTTCAGGTTATGATTTCTTTTAAAAACATGGTCATGCCATGTTTTAATTGTTGTTTTTTCTCTATGATTTCTTTTTTAACATGGGTAACATAGAATAAACTCATGTCAGAAATGCCTGTGCTCTGCCTGGATTTATTTTTTTATACCAATTATTATTTCGTTGGCTGTGATACTCTGTCCAGAAATGTTGAAGAAATTTTGAGTAATACCTCAACTTTTCAAACAAATTGAAATTATTGTAAACTCTAATTTCATTTTACTTGAAAATCTTTTAATTCACTCTCTTATTTCAAAGACACAGCACAGAATTTACTAAAGAGATTTCAAAGTCCCTGGCTACCTTGAGAGTTTCTCCTTGTGACCTTCCATGGAAGAGTTATTTAAGATGTTGTGCATCTTCCTTAGCTGTGTTCAGGTTCGTGCCATGTGCAGAACTAGATTTGTTCCAAGTAAGGATAATGGTTCTCTTGGGAGAGGAAATGGCTGGTCCCTGGTTTTGTCATGATTCATGTCAGATGTAGCTATTACAAAGACAAAAATAGAGCTTTATTTTGAAGTGAGAAAGATATCTGCTGTCCTTGAGAAAATGCTGTGCTATACTCCTTGCTTTCTGTTGCCTTTCTCTTTACATACATATATATATATATATATATTTGAAAACTATCTAGCAGGATGCAGACACTTAATCAAGTAAGAAACTCTAACTGAGCTGCATAATCATTCTCTGTTGGTGCTACCTGATATGACATATATGTTCCTTTCCCCAGCACCTCACTGTGTCCAGCACCTTCATTCTCCAGCAGTGGCTCTGCCTTGTCCCTTCAACTTAGAGGAGCTGTCATGACAACCATGTCAAATAAATTAGTACACCTATGCACTTCTTTAATGCTATATACCAGCACATGGTACAAAAGAGCATGTAGTACAGTGATAAGAACATGATTCAAATAATCTCACTGACTCTTATCATATGAATTAAGGCTGCCAGGGACTAAACATCACCATCATGCCCATAACTCAGATGTACCATACCTTAATCAGAAAGACAGAATCAGAACTGGAATATATAACTTTGTCTTTTGTTTAAGATCACCTACATTTCTCAGTTATGTGTATTTTATGTAAATGTGCTACTTATATTCATAGCATGGGACTTGGGTGGGTGTCCCACAAAATTAACATCTAAAAATCACAAGGTAAGTGAGGATTCAAATTTTTGATGCAAATTTGCTACAGATACAGGACATACTTTACAAAATAACACAATTTAAGAAATTACCATTTGAATGTTGCTTTGATGAAAAAACCTTTATGCAATTCAGACTTTTCATTTTGTATAATTCACTTCGACAGAAAAAGCTTTTCCTTTAGCTTATTCTGTTTGCTCAAAATCAATGTCTGCAGTAAGCTGCCAAATTGTCGCATTCCTTTTATTTTTTTGTAATCCCAAACTATTACTACATTTAATGTATGTAGGAATAAAGACTGAAAGGAATTTCAGGGATCATCTAGCCCAACCTTCCACATTTGAAAGCTTTTATGTCATAAAATTTTTCTTTTTTCAAAATTAATTTTGACCCCCAAAGTTCCATACAGAAAGCTTTCAAAACCCTCATTTCTCTGATAGTTCAACCCAAATGTGCTTATGGCTGCTGAATATGCATCTGCTCTTCTGCCAGCATTGTTCTTATCTTGAATAGATTTTCTCCCTCTCTGCCGTTTGCCCATACTAATGTATTTATAGAAAACAATTATATATCTTCTCCGTCTTTGTTTTACTGGGCTAAATCCTTATGCCTCTGAGCTCTCATAATCTCTCCTGATAAAATAGGCTCTCTTGGTCAGAAGTTACTGCACAAACTTCTTTACATTTTTTCCACATTCTAAAAATACCCATAAGATCATGAAGTTGTTTTTGTTATTTGGTTTTTCGGTTTGGTTTGGTTCAGTTTTTGGGGAGGAATGGGTGTTTAGGGCTGTTTTTTAAAAACATTTCTGCCTCTGTGAGAAATATTTGTCTGCTAAAATATGCAACTGCATCTGTATTTTATCCTTGGCTTGGAATCAAGAAAATATTTTGATCTTTTTGCTTAGTCATTTTCAGTTGGTGGCAGCCAGATTATTACAGAAAATCTCTTGATTAGTCCCTTCTGATTAGTTTTCCATATCACAAAACTACCTGATTTTTCACAGAGCTTAAAAGCATGACTTGCGCTTAATCTAAAAAAAACACTTAATAGTCTAGATCCTTGATGCTTCAAATTCTTTTTGTGTACTATCCCATTTTCCCTCACTGTGGTGATGCCTGTAAAACTGCAGCCATACACTCTAACCCAGTATATCCTTCTATTTTGTGCCACTACCAAGGTTTACAAAGAGGCAAGCTCCTTTGTTCAGCTGTGCTGCAATTTCTGGCAGCTCCAATGAGCTGTGTTGAAAAGTCCTAACAAGGAGCATGGAATTTGACAACCGAACCTTGTCCTCATATCCTCAAACTCCAGTGTGATCTCAATCTGTCTGTGGCTAGGCTACACCTCTCATTCCCAAGCCTTCATTTCTAGAGATGGAATCAAATGACACCTCGGGTGAAAACAGCATCCCTTGCATATCTACATATATGTGAATCTAGAAAAAGTATCCCAGGGCTTCTGAATGCTATTACCTTTCTATCTTTCAGGTTAACTCATACATTGTTTCAGTTATCTTTTCACCTTCCCTTCCTCTCCTCTAACTGCAAAATACAAAATCTGTAAACTCTGAATGCAGACTCCATTACATATTTTACTGAGCTTTCTGGGAAACTGGTTTGTAAATGGTGTTAAGCCTTTTGCTAGGCTCGCAGTGATAAGCCATTGGTTAGCCATGAAGAAGAGGGCTTCTTTGTTATTTTACACATGAAAAGAAATCTCCAATTTACACCAACTTAGGATGTCACGATTTTTACTTCTGCCTTTCAAATCTGAGAATTCAAAATGGATTTTTTGAAAGTTACCACAGAAAGTTCTACTGGCATGACTACACATGGAAGTTACACCAGAATAACATAGCTAAATTTATTTAATATGTTTAGCTGCACCACTGTTTACATTTATACTTGTTCTTACTCTGCTTTGAGTCTAACCACAATGATACACTGTATCAGCCAAGAAGAAGATAATTTAGTTAAATTGCCTCCCTTATGGTCAATAACTGGGGGCAATGCAATCATCTTGTTACTCATGTTTAGTTTGCTATAATCTTCACTTATTACAAGAGACACACTAGCATTTGTCCTAATCACATACTCTTTTCTAATGCCTGGTTCTAAAGGTTTTGGGAAATAGAGAAGTTAAAAGCCACAAAAATGTCAGAAAGCTACAATGCACGGGGAATAGTTCAAAACAGAGTCCAAAAGTGGTGACCAAAGTGCAGAACAAAAAGCAGGAGAAGAGCAAAGGTTCTCTATATATGACAATTCCTTTGAACTCTCACCACAGTAAAACAGACTTTAAAGGAGAGTGCACAGTTCAGGAATTGCTGTATTTTCCTTACAACTGAACCCTTATGAAAACTGCCAAAACCAAGGGCCATTTATTTAATTCTACGTTCATTGCTTGTTACTGACAGGGCTGATAGATAAATTAGGTCTATTTTGTTGCTGTGTCTACTAATCAGCTGGTGAGAAGTACAGATGACAGATGGCATTCAGTGAATTAATCCATAAAGAAAGAGCATACATGATTTAAAACAACATCTGTAAATAAACAGAGATGATTTGTGCTAAGATAAGGTGCGTATGTGCAAGGCTTGGACACTGTAAATATAAATGGATAAATGGGCATTGATCAATTTTAAGTCATAGTGATGCCTTCCATCAGTACATGTACAGCTAGCAGATCTCCTGACACCAGAGAAATCCTTTTTGTAAGAAGGTCAGTAGGTGGTTTCTGTGTCACAAGAGCAATGCCACTGTTGGGATTAATAAAAAGACCATTACATGACAGAGTTCTGTAAACTTCAAAAAGGTTTGAAGTCTCAAACTAGGGAATCCTCCCTAAGCCTTTTCAGCTCTATGGTAGAAAAAGGTATCCTGCAAATTACTCTGACACTAACTGCACTGGAAAGCTCTCATCACCTGGGATGGCCTAAGAGGCAGAGTTTGAGGCTGACTGAGGCAACTTTTATCGTTTAAACAGGCAGATTGTGATGGGAGTCAGTGCTGAAGATCAGTTGTTTCTGTTCTCATTCGGCTTGGATAAATAAGCTCAGCTGATGGATGCAGACCAAGGTTGTTTCAGATTTCTGTGATCCCTGTTCAGAACACAAGGAGATAGTCTGTTCAGAAAAGCTTGAACAATGTCTGGGAATTGCACTCTTGTGGTTTTATATGGAAGCAGAAATGAAAATACCAAAAATAGATCAGTTTTAGAATTTGACAAAGTAAAGAAAGTCTGGGAAGGGGAATTCAGACTGCACCACGTCTTGAAAATCTCATATTTAATGAATCTTAGAGGAAAAAAAAAAAAAAAAGCAAGTCATGCTGGAGATCTCTTAATGTCCATGACCTTAAGCAGTGAATTGGATTTGGATGGATCTTGTCTGGCAGGTTAGGCTGTCACTTACCAGCTTGTAAAGACTTGAAGATTTTATACTGGCACAGCTTGGTAGGAAGATTTAAAAGTGATGCTGATAAGGAAAAAACCAACAAAATGTTTTTGCTTACATTAGGTCATCTGACAGTTAAAAAAAAAAAAATATGGAAGGCAGAATGACTCTGCAATCAAAAAGAAATATTTTTAAAGTGTCTTTACGTAATAACAAAGCTTATTTAAATGAGAAGAGATATAAATAACTCTGACCCACAACAAACAGATGAAACTGAAGTGCAATAAGATGCAAAGAAAAACTAATGATACATCCATAAATGGATTTAATTTCTTTGAGACAGAAAGGAAAGAAAAAGAAAACAATACTTGTGAAAAGAGGTTTGAAACATAAAGTAAAAATTTTTGGCACAATCCATTTTAAAGTGTTATTGTTAAGGAGAAAAAATGGGAAAATAAGCAGAGAATAGGACTCTAAGGAAGGGAATAATCTTCCCAAATATTTGCTGTGTTTTGGTCTCATGTTTTTTATCATTCATTGGCTTCAGGTTTTAACCTGTAGCTTTCGAAATGGTCTGGAATGCCCAAGTGACTTAGTAGAGTGAGGCTGATGAACAGTTTTCCCACAAGCAGGTTTTAATAAAAAAACTCTTTGTGACGAATAATCCCCTCAAAAGACAGAGCTTTCAAATATATTCAAGATCTTCCTCTCTTGTGAATTTTCATGACTGAGAGAGGAAAATATTTTCCTGGTGGGAAGCATTTTGCATTTTGTATTTTCCTTTCTAGATTGAAAAAACTGCTCATAGGTGGAAAGCAAGCTCTGTGGGACTTTTCTGAAACAATACTGTGGAAAAAAATAGCAATTTTTTCATATTTTTTTAAATGTCTGGATGTTGAAGATATTGTCAACTACAACCATTTAAATAAACAGTTCTCAAAAAAAAATTTGGAAGAAGTAATCATTTTGCATCAATCGAAAGGAATTTAGTCTGATTTTCATGAAAGCAATTTTTTGTCAGGAAAAAACATGCAATTTAGATGGTCACATTTGTTTCAGTACATTTTAAAACATTTTTTTCAATTACTTGCATAATTTAATTCCCTTTTTCTTCATGTATGACAGTATGAATTAAGTCTGACGAATTTAGTTAACTACAGCCTGCATATGTGGACTTACAGAACAGGATCTTCAGCAAATCTGTCTCCTCAGCTCTTGTTATAAAGAAAAAAGCCTTGAGATTTTATAGTCAGTAAATTTGTCTACTAGCAAAAGATGGGAGAAAGAAGAATCCCCTACTGAGGCCACTCTGTTCAACTTTTCCAAGTGACAAGAAGTCCCACAGGAAAATAATTGCTGTATTTTTCCACATTTCCCCCCCTTTTTATAAAATTGCTTAACCTTGAAAATCCAGGTTTATACTGGATCCATTGTGTGCACATATAAAACCCACCATGCTTTAATCTCAGATTTTTCACCAATAAATCTAAACTTTCCTGTTTTCCTGAGTGTAGGAAAGCAATTACATTTGTAATATGGTTAATCTCAGAGACCTAAGATAGGTGAAAATTGGAAATATTTGAAGACTGTTCTGTATTGCAGTCTAGAAGCTTTAATTACTTTCAGAACCACACAGAAATTTTTATATAAGTGAGAAAGTGCTTGGAGATGGACTGATACTGACCTGAGGAACTGGGAAGAGGAAAAAGCATAGACCAAAACTAGAAATTAGATCAAATACCACCAGACATGTCAAAAGTAGACTTTGACACACTCTGGTGTTACTCTTTGATAAAAGATATATTTTTTAATACAGATAAAATACATAAGATGTATTGGTGTTGTCTTGTGACAAATAATTTTCTACTGGGAATTAGTACAGGAACTATGAGAAGTATAAAGAGAAACAAGCATAGTTTGTGCTGATAATCTAGTGGGAAAATATCAGAATATTTGTACCTTTGGGAACTATAGCGTATATTTTTATTAGTCACTGTGGTAGGAAAATACAAATTTCACAATGAAATATGTTAGTGGCACAATTGTGGTCTCCTTAAAACTAAGAAGGCTTGGATTTGGATTCCATATGCTTCTTCCTATGCCCCAGGAATATAATTTATAACAGTAATCACAATATGAAGCGAAGATTTTTATTAACAAGACTTTTTCATATAGACTTGGAGTTTACTGCATGCAAGCAGATGAACAGGAATTAGACTTGATTAATTGCTTATGGAGTAACTTGGCTGTGAAAAGCACATGGCCATCAAAAAGACAATTGTTTTCAGTCAAGCAAGATACATTCAGAAAAAATACAGAAAAAAATAAAATTCTCTTTATGGAAGGCTGACATAATTCCACCTTAAAGAAACTGTTTTAGTCAGATGTCATCACCCAGTCTTCAAGAATCATTAAGGTTTAAACAGATATAAAGGAAGATATATAAGCACTGAAGCTGGAGGACTTATTTTTAGCTCCAAGAAGAGTACTGCTTCTCTTGTGTGGCCGAGTGACATGATACTAGAAGAGGAAAGAGTTCCTTGGTTTTCATTCTAACAAAAATGTGGAATTTATGCACCCATCCACCACACTCACAATCAGAGTTTATTTTTAAGATCTCTGATGGCAGTTGAGGTCTTCAAGAGAAGACTTTATTGTTTATCTTCACATAAAATTAATTCAGTGTCATTATAACCTGTGCCTTTACTGCACTCTGGTTCTAGTAATGTCATTCATGTAACTGCATTAATGGATTAGATCGACGATAACTGGACTTCAATTTTGCACCATACAAATGGTCTTTACCTTTCAAGATTTATTGATTTTATTTTGTAGTTCATACTTTGCCCTTGTGAGGCAATGTTTTCTGATATTCAAGTGGTAGATTTTTGGCTGAGGTCCTATATACATCAGATACTGCAAGCTAATAAATCTCAGTAGAATGGTGAGATGAAACTTTCAGAAAAAAGAAAATTTTTACGTGGAACTTGCTATTCTAGAATTTCTTGGGGATACTAAGTGCAGTTGACATGTAGCTCCTAAGACTGGTTAATTATGAGGATGTTATTTCACCCTTGGCTGAAGTATTTGATGTTCATGGTCTTCAGTGGAAGCAAGTTAGTACCTTGCTGTCATCACTGGTTTGTTTTTAATTGCATTTTCAGACTTCATAAAACAGTGGGTTATGTCTGGTCCCAGTGCATTTTCAAAAAGATGTAACAGTTTTGCAGTCTAAATGACCATATTCTCTTATGCAAAACATAAGCACAAGCACTGACAAAGACAACTTGCTGCCATGGTGATAAGAGGATTTCCCCCTCCCCCTCTGGTTCCTCCGCCATGGTTCTTCTTGTTCTGCATCTTGATATCTAGGTACTTTAAATCACCACCAGCAAAATAAAAGTAAGGAATTGTTACGAGCATATTTTATAAAAGTAACATTTATTCATCATCTGAAAATGTTTTAGTGTATCCCAAAACTTAAGTTAATGGCAGAATTAAGTTGTTTTCATTAAAACCTGAAGGTAAGAATAAAACAAAAAGATACGTTGAAAGAAAGGAAGTGTTCAATGCAGACGTGAGCCTAGAGGTCTATAGATTTGATTAATGAAACGTTTCAGTGGAGATCTGATAAAAAAAAAAGTAAACATTTAAATTTAATTATACTAGCAAACCAAAATGTTTTAAACTTAATTTGAATATTTCACTCAATGCAAACCATTAGCTCCTTCCTAACAGACTCTGTACTACATCTTTACCCAAAAGTTTAGCAAACAGTGGGAATTTTTTTCATGTCTGCTGATTTAGACTGATCCCAGGATATATACAAAAAGCAAGCTTAGAGTATGAATGTGTCTTTGAGTATGATTTAGTTTCACTTTGAGGAAATGTATTGCTAACTTTAAATATGCAGCATTTGACCAGGAAGCATTTTATGCACCATTCTTGGCATACATTCATTCTAAGTCACCTGTAGCTGTCAGAGTGCATAAGGAACTGACACACCACCTAGAGCTGTTAATTCAGATGTTAAGCATGTTAGCTTACATTGAACAGAACTATAAATCATCTCTGAAAAGTTCTTAATTCAAAGACTCTATTGGTCAAATGTGGGATTATAAAAAAACACACCTTAAATAAAGGGTTTTTTTCTTCAGAAGATTTCACTTTCTGTTATTCAGTTTGATGCATGCTCATCTATTCTTGGTTTGTCTTCCTAGGTTTAGATTCAGCCAAGAATGAAGCTCACAATTGTTCTATGAATGGACCGATTTAATTTATTGGAATTGTTCAGTATATGTGTCTGAACAAGTATACACTCTGTTCAGTTATCATTCTGAATCCTAGGTATTATATAAAGATTTTTGTTACCAGTTGACACTTTCCACCATTTCTGAACAACAAAATACTTTATTCTGATGAATTTTCTTCTCTGTGTAGCTCAAAGGCAAGGTTTCTAATGACAAAGCAGCCTCCTGAGACAAAATTTTGCAGCAATATTCCTTAATAAGAAATATTAATATACCTTGACAAAACTCTTGTTATTCTGAGCTCTGACTGCAGTGTTCTTTTTTTCTGCAGTTCAGTGTGTGTCCTGAACCCTCTCTTGAAACATTCAGTTGGTTCTCAATTTCTCTTACAGGACAAAATCTCCTCTTTTCCCATGGCTCACTACTGTACAAATTCTTTATCTTTTTGAAAGGCAATTTTGAATTTGCAGTGGTTTGGGGTTTGTATTGATCCAGTTTTGGCTACTAGGTGGTCTGCTATCCTAGAAGTAGGTGTGCTCCAAGATTGCTTCCTCTGTTCTACTAGTCTCATATTTTCATAAAATTAATTTGTCTACAGTTTTTTTTAAAAAATACATCTCCTGATCTGCTTCATATACATATGAAACACAATATTATATACATAAATCTGACTGCAAAAGATGACTAAGGGCTATTAAATATAGCAGTCATGACCTACTGTGCCAGCCAACAGCCTCCTAAAGGAGGTTACGAATTAGAATGTTTTCAGAAATAAATATTCAGTATGGATAGGTTTATTCAGCCCTAATGTAATCTCAGTTAGCCTGTGGCTTCCCCACAGTTGGCAACAGACAGAAGCTTGGGAGAGTAGTACAATGCAGCCTCCTTACTGAAGTGAATAAATCAGTTGCAATGGGTTTGTACAATCAGTTCTTTAGAACCTGTTAGTGTGAGAAATAAGTCTTCCTACTGATTGTCTGTCTTTTCATTTACAGATTTCTAAGGAGGCATTTTCTACTGAAAGCTTCTTGACTTCTAAGCCTTCTAAGGAGGCATAAATCTAGTCAAGTCATCAGACATTTTTTCAAGTTAATTCCAGAGCAGGGTTTTGATTAGTTTGTTCTTCCATTCATGTGCTTATTCTCCACTTTCTTCTAGGACTACTCAGTTTCAAGAAGTCGTTGTGGTCCCAAGGGGCTGAAAAGAAATTTGTTTTGGTTAATGAAAGAATGCCACAATAAACATATTCTTGCTTTTTAGAACACCTTTCTTACAGCTTATTTGGCCTAGGAAGCTGTAACTGTAAATGAGCTGCATCTCTGCAGGACTAAGATGTAGCTCAAACCTATGATCTGATCTATCAAAAGAAATATTTATCAGCTGGGGATTTTTTAAAAACCCTAATCCAGACCATGATCCCATTGTGATATGTCACTATGTTGCAGGGAGGCTGCATCTAGAGCAAAGTGAAGAAAGAAAAATTAGGAGTTCTGGCAAAAGTTTGATGAACTCACCTGAAACTAATGCTTGTTTGCAGAAATAATCAACACTTCAAAGAGACCAGCAGAATTCGTGTTGGAACAACTTTCCAAGGATGAAATATTTTGAACTGTGCCTACACAGTATTAAAACAAATGTGGTGTTTTCCATGATAATACTGTTATGTCATTCTGCTTTACACCTTCTGTTCTACAGTTATATCTCAGTCTCAGTTTATGCCCTGGAAATACATGTATTTCAGTCATGCAATAAATATATATATAGGAGAGGAAATGACAAACAATTGAGAAGCATGTTGCAACAAATACTTCATAAATATGATTTGACTGCTACTGTGAATCTGTTTAACAGGATTCATAAATAGATCCAGGAGAAAGGAAAAAAAAAAAAAGAGGAAAGAAAAGGGAAAAAAAAATAAGAAGGAGAAGGGTGAAAAAAAAAATATAAGAAGGAAAAAAAAGTAATAAACATCTTTACCAGCTAATTATCTTAGTTAATTTGGATTCTGGAAGCATGAGGAAGAAAAGTTAATTTTAAGTTGCCCTGTGACTGGATGTTTGTTTGCAGATGTCACTTATTTGACATGTTTGAAGTATTTGTTTATGGAAATAGATGAACCACAGAGAATAATGATAAATCCTAGTTTTTACATAAACCTTTTTATAGTCAGTAGAGAACAATGCAAACAATTCACCCGTCTTCTCTCTTCCTTTTGTGCCCTTTAGAGATTATTTTCGTTGACTTTTATGTTATCTAGACTGTTGCCTTAGAAATCTTAAAACATCAATGTACTTTATGGGATTAGTAGTACAGTTGTTTTTTATACAGTTTTTATTCTAAAGCTAAGAACACATATTGCATGGGAAATATGATTCATACTTTAGCATTACAGCTGAACATATTTAATGCACTTTATTTGGAAGATCTTAGTATGGTCAGAGTGTTCTAAATATTAGTCATATATCAACCTCAATTTCTAACAATTCCAACAATTTGTTAGAAATAAATGTAAAGAAAAGCAAAGCAAATTTATTTGAACAAAGCTTTTAAAACTTTAAATATATAAGAAAAATAACTGTGCAAAGTCTAGTTGATTCATTGTGGATAATAATATCTGGAGGCTGTGGTATAAAAAAAGTGAGCTGCAAGAAAAAAATAGCTCATTTTCATCGTTTGAATAACAAGGAAAAAGAAAATTCCATCTGATATAAAGTGAATGTCAAGGCATTTGCATAGGAGGGAGAGGGGTCTGAAGTTTTTATTGTTCTATTTAAAGCGTGACCTTTGCTTCTATGCTGCAATTGTTAATATAGGTGGCAAAGTAGCTTACTAAAACAGACTCCAAATCACACAAGACAAACCTTCTGAGAATAATGATATATTTTACCTTCAAAGTCTGTTATGCATTTCCTCAGACCTCCATTACCAGAGTAATTTGCTAAACAGTGAAAGGAAGTAGTAATAACTTCTCTTCATTCACACAGCTAATGAATATTGTTATAGTCACAAGTATTGAACCCTCTGTTAGACTCAGTTCGGTGACTAAAGGTATATATATGATGTATATTTAAAATTAATTGAAATGTCCTTTCTTCCCTTAATTGTTATTTGGTAAAAGCAAAGGATCTTGTGAAAAGAGTTAAAATCAAATCTTTTACAGAGTAAAAGAATAAGAAATCATGTTTAGCTTTTTAATTGCCAATATGTAATTAAATACATTCATATTATCTGTTGACCCATGCACATACATAATTTAGTATTAAAAAATGCCTGAACCAGCAGAGTGATACTGGCATGACAGTTTACCTAACTGAATGGATCACCTCAATGTCTAATTTTGAGATATCAAAGGTTCATTTTTTGCATACCACATAAACAGTCAAATACTTCATATTTTTTGTGCATATAGAAATTTCATTCCACTGGCTCTTTGCATTAGTCTTTCATAAACATAGAATCATAAGGAGGATATATTTAGGGTGTTTAGGGAGTTTTATTCTTTTTCAGTATAAACATTATGTGAGAATAGTTTAATTGTGTTTCTGCTCTCTTACTTTTATTTTTTCCATTATGATGTACT
>VXBX01001518.1:177722-202523 GCA_013400415.1 Scytalopus superciliaris
CCTAATGGTGTATCAGTGCAACTAACACCAGTCCTTTGTCTTGAAGTTCCTGTTCTTAAGACATCCTTTTTAATGTAGTCATGGCAATAACAATTGTTTTTACAGAATCCATTGTCAGTTTTTCAGGAATACACTATGTGTTGAGAAAGGTCTTTGAGTAATTAGTGTAATGCAAGATGTCTCTAAAGCTCAGATATACTTCATAAAAATAAACACTGTCAGATGTTATGTACATAGTAAATCTTAATATGGCACGTCCTTCACCAGTATTTCACAGTATTCAAAAATAAAATTGATCATAGGAAAATTTTGAGTGTTAATGCTTTTAGAGTTTTCCTAATTGCAGGTAATCAAACATAGTCCAAAGTGATTGTCTCAAATGTAGAGCAGGAAATAATGTGTTCTAAAACTTGACTAAAAAGTACTGAGAATTACATCTATATCTTTATTTTCTTTGGCTTAAAGGAGAATCCAAGAAATTATAGGCCCATCAGTTTTACTTCAGTCTCTGGGAAAGTTATGGAATAAACTGGGACAGGAAAAAGTCAGATAAAGAATGTGATTGGGAAAAACCAGGACAGATTCATCAAAGACAAACCATATTTGACAAATCTGATTGCCTTGTATGACAAAGGACCCTGCTCAGTTGATGTGGAGTGAGATGTGAACATTGTTTACCTGGATTTCTCCAAGAGAGAGTTTTCCACAGCCTGCCTCTGGAGAAAGTGATGTGTTAGGATCTAGATAAGTGTTCTATGCAGTGAGTGGGGAACTGGCTGACAGGCAGCACCCAGAGGGTAGTGGGAAACACCTCCTTTTCAAACTGGCAACCTGTCATAACTGAGACCCAATGTTGTTTAATATCTTGATAAGTGATCTGGATGACGGGATTAAAAGTACCTTGATGAAGTTTGCCAACAATACTGAACTGAGTGGGGAAGTATACCCTTCAGAAGGGAGAGCCACTCTGCAGGAAGACATGAATAGTGGAAGAATGTAGGACACAAATGTAGGAAGGGTGAGATAACAAGAACCTCATGAAATTCAACAAGGACAAGTGCAAGGTCTTGCCTATGGGAAATATAATTCAGGAATGTAGCACAGTATGAGATCTACATGGCTAGGGACCAGCTCTGTAGAAAGGGACCTGGGGGTCCTGGTGGACAAGCTCAATATGAATGCACAGTGTGCTGCTGCAGCACAGAAAGCCAACAGGATGCTGAGTTGCATCAATAAGAGCATCATTATCAGAGATGACCCATCAGCTGGAACAGTGTATTTGGTTTTAGTCTTGACTGTACAAAAAACATGTGGACCGGCTGGAGAGGGTCCAAGGAAGGGCCACAAACACAATCAGAGGACAGGGAAGACTGACATATGAGGAAAGACTAAAAGAACTGGGTTTATTCAGCCTTGAGAAAAGACTTAGGGGAGACCTTATCACCATGATAGAGTATTTATAGGGTGGCTATAAAGAAGATGGGAGACTCCTTTTTTACAAGTAGTCATGTGGAAAAGACAAGGGGTAATGGGAACAAGTCACTCCTGGAGAGATTCCATTTAGACACAAGGGGCATATTTTTCAGACTTAAAACAATCTGCCATTAGAATAATCTCCCCAGTGAAACAGTGGATTCCCCATATTGAATAGTTCTAAGATTCACTGGGACAAGGTTCTGAGCCATCTAGACCATGCTTTTGCCAAGAAAGGTTGGAGCAGCTGATCACTGAGATTCCCTTCCAACCTAGTATTCTTTTATTCTATGATTTCAAGTACATAATTTAGTGAACCATGAGAAAAAAAGCTAGGGAATATAAAAAGCAAGTGTGTGCTGTTTTGTGTACACTTTATTGGATTATTACCTATCAGCTAGTCTGTAATTCTGGTTAAAAAATATTTGAGATTCATGTCTTTTCTGTATGTGATTTGTCATCTTTTATTACTTGAATTCAATCAGATAAAAAATCTCTATTCTGTCAAAAATTTGCCAGTAGTGCAATACAATAATTGAACTTCACTGAATCAGAGCTGTGTACTTTATACTGGAGTGGCAGATTTAAATAATAAGGTTAATCAAAGAAGCTCAGGTGCACACAATGTACTTAGAGCAGTGTGCTGTAACTCTTGTCTATTTCATATAAAACAGATGACATATATATTTTTGTTCTGGAATTCCCAAAGGTATGTACATTCAAGAGAAATGCTTGCTAGGGTAAATCTTAACGAATGTACATTGTAGAGGATTATTGATTAAGATTACTGGCTTAATTGTGTAAGGCTTTTTGCAAGCTCTAGAGGCAGATATAATACCTAAGGCAGAACAAATACATTCATTAATAGTGCTTATTTTATTATTAAAGAGAGAATGAACAGTAGCAATTAATAAACAATGGTTTATAGAAGAGCTTTCAGCAGAAATTTTAAATAATTTATAAGGTAGTATCAGAGGTTTTAGTATTGTGTTTCATCTTAAAATAGTGATGAAACTGGGCTTCAAATGAACTTCTCCCGTCATATGACATAAAAGTTTAAAGTTCAGTTTACAGAAGGTATTTCTTGGTGATTTCTGCAATATGCAGTCTTCTCAAGATAGATAGAAAGATAAAGAAAGTGTAGAATAATCCCAGAGTGATAACACATAGGAAATGACACCCAGAAATCAGAGATACAGATATCATAAGGAAGTTGTCTTGTTTAGATCACAGGATAATGGAATAATAAAACAAAAAAGGCGGTTTTATAGATTTTTTTTTGCTATTGACTGTATTGCCACATAAATAAGTAGCTTAACTCCTGACTGATAACAGTGTAGACATTAAATGTGTTAAATTTGTGCTTTTATGCAATAGGACGGGCTGAATATTTCCAACATGCTACCCTCTGCTCCCCCCTGAAAAACCCACAAAAAGCCCAAACATAACAAAGAATAAATGCAAGAATGAAACCAACCAATAAGCCAACCAAGTCTCTAACCTAGTAACAACTGCAACAAGGACCACAGCTTGTGGTCAAGCTTGAGTGCAGTCATCCTCTGCATGCAGCTTTATTGTCACAGTGCTCGAGGCATCATCCTAGGTACATCAACAGCTCCTGACATGAATGGCAGCAGTGACAATCAAGACTACGCAGACTATTTATTTACCTTGGTTGTGAATCAAAGAATCACAGAATGCTGAGTTGGAAGAAACCCAGAGGGACCATTGAGTCCTACTCCTAGCCTTGCACAGGACCATCCCCAAGAGTCACACCATATGCCTGAACTCTGTCAGTCTTGGTGCTGTGACCACTTTCCTGGGGAGCCTGTTCTAGCACCCAACCACCCTCTGAAGAACCTTTTTCTAATATCCAACCTAAACCTCCCATGACACAACTTCAGGCTGTTCCCTCAGGTCCTGTCACTGGTCACCACAGAGAAGAAATCAGTGCCGGTTCCCCCTCTTCCCCTCACAAGGAAATTGTAACTGCAGTGAGGTCTCCCCTCAGTCTCCTCTTCTCCAGGCTGAACAGATCAAGTGTCCTCAGCCACTTCTCATATGGCTTCCCGTTAAGGCCCTTCACCATCCTCATTGGATTCCTCTGGACACTCTTTAATGGCTTAATATCTTTCTTATATTGTGGTGACCAAAACTGCACACAATATTCAAGGTAAGGCTGCTCCACCACAGAGCAGAGCAGGACAGTCCCCTCCCTCGACCAGCTGGCGATGCTGTGCCTGATGCCCCCCAGGACACGATTGACCCTCCTGGCTGCCAGGGCACTGCTGGCTCATATTCAGCTTGCCAGGTCCGTTTCCATGGCACTGCTTTCCAGTATCTCATTCCCCAATCTGTACGAACATATCCAGGGTTGTCCCATCCATCCCTGGTGCAGAATGCAGCACTTCCCCTTGTTGAACTTCATAAAGTTGGTGATTTTACAGTCCTCTAATTTGTCAAGGTCTCTCTGCAGGGCCTCCCTGCCTTTGAGGGAGTCAACAACTCCTACGAGTTTTGTGTCATCTGCAAACTTGACGTCAACTGCAAACTTACAGTCCAATTCCTTCCAAGTAATTTATGAAGTGTTGAAGGGGAAAGGAAACAAGGAAAGTGGGGATAGGAATTTTTGATGTCTTGTGATAACTCCTTTTGTTCCTAACACTGTTTTCTGCAGCTATTATATGTTTCATTTCCCATAGCAATGTCACCTGTGCAACAACAATAGAGAATTGTATGCTAACAGAACTTCACTGTTATTTGCTTCCTCTGCTCAGAAAAACTGATGCCTTTCTTTCCTCTAATCACACTGAGCCACAATTCTTTCTGTGTCTTGATTTGGTCACAGTTTTTGTTCTGGTTGATCTTTTTTGAAACTACAGCTCATGACCATGAGCAGTTACAGTCAGCAGATAACAGTACTGAGTGTGCTACTGGCTTTTTCATTGGGAAAGTTTAAAATTTAAAGATTTAAAGGTGGACAGTAACTCTTTTCTTCTATTTTCTAATTTAGTTAAAACTTCTGTTTCTATTAGGAATTTAATTTATCTTTCATATTAATATGGCTGTTACCTTTTATCAAAAGGGTCTTTCAGCCATCCAAATAATTAAAAAACAAATAATTATGAAAAAAGCTCTTAAAAAGTCTTCACAAACATGTTTAACATTTGGTATTACCACTCAATGTGTCTTAACTACATTTCAGAAGCCCTCTTCTTTAGTTTCATGAATTTACCCATTCATGGAGATCTAGAGTTTAATTTTAATTCCCCTTCACTCTATCATATTACTTTTTGCTTTTTCTCCTGACAATGACTGCTGAACACTTAAACCTCTTTCGTAGGCATTAATGCTGTTTATGGCATGTTTTTGCCATGTTAGAACTGAAAACATATATGGTGGTTTGGTTTTTGTTTTTGTTTGTTTGTTTGTTTGTTTGTTTGGGTTTTTTGTTTGTTTTGGTTTGGGGTTTTTTGTTTTGTTTTGTTTTCTTTTTTTTTTTTTTCCCTAGAGCTTAGTTAAGTTCTGCTTAGCTACTTCTGTTTGAAGATTTCTACACATGTCTTAGGTCTGAGTGGAAAGACAGCTCAGCAGCTAAGACAATGATCTAAAACTATGGAATACTGGGAAAACCAATTTTGTGTCTTAATATTCACACTTTCAGGTGGGAAATAATATTTTCTAATCTTACAAGTATGCTGTAAGTAGCAAATTTATAGAAAAATTAATTATTAAAAATAGTGATTAAGTGAATCACATTATGCCATCAGAAGGTTGCTTCCTCATCTCTTCTATCTTTTCCACCAGATTCAAATGGCAACTTCAGGTCTTTTGTCTGAATAAAAAAACAGTTAAAATACAACATTTCAATGAAGGTCACTTTATAGCTGCATCTACATGTATACAGTACACAAAAGACAGACAAGACATACATTTATTTTGTTAACCTAATCTTTCCAAGACAATTGTTAAGGGAAACCACTGTGCATATGTTACACAAACTACAGTTTGTTGATAACTAGGTCATCAGAAGAACATGGCATTATTCCTTGGGGTTTTTTGTTTTGGTTATTTTTGTGTTTTGGTTTGGTTTGGTTTGGGTTGGGTTTTTTTGGGGGGTGGTGTTTGTTTGCTTTTTGGTTTTGTTTTGGGGGTTTTGTTTTGGGGTTTTTTTTTGGTTGTTTTTTTTTTTAGGTTTTTGGGGTTTTGTTGCAGAATATGCTTAATTTTTTTTATATATCAGTTGTACTTTTAAAGGCTTTATATATTCAGGTGCTTTTGGAAGAATATTCTTTAAAAAAACTGTTTTCTAAGCTACAGATGATGTACAGACTAGTTAACATCTGTCCATTTTTGAGAGCAGACTAATAAATAGCAATCACAAAAAGCTGCTTTTCTCTGTCTCTAAAACCATTTTTCTACAGTTTAAATGTGAAGAATCTTGTCTGCAGCAGGCTGTTACAGCTACATCATTGCCTGGCTTCACTAGGCTTAGAAGATTTTTAATAGCAAAGCACTTCTTCAAATTGCTGATCACGGTCTGTGCAAAAATGTCTACCTCAAGGCTTTTCCTAAACTAGAGATACAGAACAGAGATAAATGTTTCAGAACATACTGCATTAAAATTGAGATATTTTTTTCTAAAATAAGAATATTTTCTTAAACTGAAGACATTTATGAAATATTTATTTATTATAAAATCTTTCCAAGCTGTCTGTTTTGCAGCAGGTCACAGACACATTACTGAGGAGAGCCCTTAGTCCAGATGAGTACCTAATTTTATTGCGAGAAGTTCTATTCAAACTTTACTAAAACAAAGCTGACTAAAGAAAAAAAAATTGCTTTTGTTTCTTTGTGACCAGAACGGTTCAGCAGCTTGACAAAATATTTAACGAACATAAATATTTTAAGACAAGTCCAATGCCCCTGTCAGCAGAGAAATGTACAGAGGAGTAACTAAGGGATAACAGAAGAAGGGAAGATTTTCCACAAGTCAGGGGCAGCCCAGTGCATCAGGGGCTTCTACCTCTTTACATCAAGAAGAAAGGATGAATTTCATCCATGAGTCTCTGAAAGTACTGTGTGACTAACACCATGGCTCTATAAACTCACCAGAAACACTGAACTACCACATAACAAAAACAGATTTTCAGGAGAAAGAAGGGGCAGGGAACTCCATTCAAGAAAGCTGGGGTAAGTTTCCTCCTTTTTTTGGCTGGTCATCTGAACACATCTAATTTCTTCTGCTTCAAAGAGACATCCCTTACTGACAGAGAGCAGGTGTTATTCACCTAACCTGACTTCACTGCAAGCAGATGTGCGAACAGAATGTTCTTGCTACTAAGTGATGCAGGCAGGTTTCACTGTTTGCACAGAATTCGTCTTCTAACTTTGTAATGAGTCATTGTAGCCCATACAACTTGAGCTCAATATGATTTTCTACATGCCTTCCAAAACACAAGGTATTTAAATAGTGACAGCACATTTGGGTAAATGAATTCAGTGAAATAATAGACGCAGCATCCCTGTAAGTGTCATATGAATTTTGAATTTCCTAACTTCTGAGTCTGGATTTTACAACTATCCTTTGTTTGTTTGTTCGTTTGTTTTTAAATTATGCAGCTTAAATAAACATTTTGCATTTGCTTTTTGAGATGAGTTCTATGAAAGGTGGAAAATGATGGGAGTAGGTTAGTAGAATAATGGTTTTCTGATTCAAAATGAACTACATGAAGATCAGGTCTTATAAAAAAGAACTGTCACTAGACAACATAGGAACAAACAGCAAGGTTTATGCAATCATCTTTTGTGACAGCTAAAATTCCGAAGCAAGTATATTTTATTCCTCTAAAAATATTTTTTTTGTGATGTCTGAAGCTTTCAGCAAAACCCAGTGGGAAATCCTGTTCTTCAGTTTCTTTCTCAAGGCAAGTCTATACATTTTGTTGGCTTTTCTTCAAAAGTCTGCCTTTCTGCTACCCGAGACTCTTTCCATCAGGCAATTTGACTATATATCAGAAGTGACACTTTGATTTAATTTATTTGGGATTATAACAAACAGTGAAAACTCATCATACTGATAAGCAAACTGGTAGGGAGTAGTAGAGCAGCAACTGGATTCTGCAAGCCCTTTATTCAATTTAAGTACTCTATTTTTTGTTGTTTGTTTGTTTGGGGGTTTTGTGGTGTGTGTGTGTGTGTGTGTGTGCACGCGCGCGTGTGTGTGTGTGTGTGCATGTGTGTGTGTGTGTTAAACTGTATGTATTCTTTGCGGGTTTTTTTGTTTATGTTTTCAATAAAGACAGGAAACTGTTGGAGGAGACACCTCCAACAGTGGAGGAGCACCCTCAGCAACGCAGATGTGTGAATGCGTGAACCCTGGAAACTGCACTTGATGCCACAGGACTGTTTATAATTTAAGAATTTTACCCTGTTTGAGGATTTTGTAATGTTATAAGGTTCTCCTTTCTTCTCCTATATACCACATTGGGATTTTTCTACTCACATGGCCTGTAACTCACTCCCTACTGCCTCCTGCTGGGTAATAACCCCCTATATGACAAATCCCCGCCCCTGTCCCCTCAGTTTTGAGGATTCTGGCCATGTTTGGTTGGGACATACCCAGACCCTTCCCCAAAACCTTTTCTGGGTGCTCCTGGTCCCAGAACCCTGCCCCCGACCCTATTTAAGTTGTGTACCAGTTTGAAGTGGTCTCCCCTTCCTTCCACCCCCCACGTGCCCTCAGGGTCGCAGGAAACAGTCCACATTTGTTCCTGCAATATACTTCTGAAAAATTTAGTCAATGCCCTGTTTCTTCACTCTGTTGCACTTAGTCTTGAGAAGCCAAATACCTTCACTACTCTTGTCATATGTTTTAGCCATACTAATTGTATACAATATGTGGCAAACTCATACTAAAGCTATGTATTTTGAATAGCATAGTAGTTTATAGATCTGTAGTTATACATCTTATTCCTATAGTAACTAAGTATTTAATTTATATATGTTGCTTGATTTTGGGAGAAGGGCGTCAGTTGCTTGTTTCACATAGACAGCATTTGTTTCTCAAGTTTACAGAAATTCTCCTGCTCTCACTGGACATTTTGGAAGCTATTCCTGTGTTCACAGAAGTGGATACACGTCAACTTTGGTTAATCCCAAAAAGCAGCATGTGGCCTAAAAAATGGGGGAATCCTTTAAAAGAGGATGACCATTTTTTCTATTATGCAAGATGTAACAAGCATCCTTTTTTGGCTAGTATTGACTTAGTAATGAACAAGCTATATCATCCTTGCTGCTTATGACATTATCCTTTTAAAATTCTTCTGAGCTATGTCAGTGCTGTATGTCATTATTAAGTCAAGATGAAGCTCTTATGAAGCTTCTGTGGATACAGACCCCACTGCCCACAAAGTAATAACCATTGCTATATACGTAAATATATATATAGAGAGAGAGAGAGAGAGAAAGAGAGTATATATATAGAGAGAGAAAGAGAGAGAGAGAGAGTATATATATACACATATATATACACATAAATACAAAGCTAATTTTGATGTGGATGTTAGAATTGTACTCCTTGCTGACAATAACTGTTTCCTTGACATGAATGTAGTAAATGTGTTTAGCATGTACTCTGGTCCCAGAATGAAAACTTAGAGTAATATATATACTAAATATACAGTCCCTAAACTTCTTGTACATTACTTGGTTCATTTTCATCTTGTGAAGCAGTCATTTCATTGTTCCTTGGAGATAACAAGCATTTAATTCTGTTTCAGTTTAAAAGCTGCTTCAGAGAGATCATCTTTCTGTAGTTTCACTTGCCTTTTTTTTTTTCTGCAGCAGAGTGACAGAGTGAAGCAGGCTTAATTGCTTACCTGACACCTTTCTCAGCCAATTTCTTCACAAGAGTGAGGAGAGGTGTTGGAGAAAGATCACCTCTGTACACTTTAGAACAAATCAGTTATTTAAAGCAAATTACCGGTACGTGTTCCATCCAAAATTTTTATTCCATTTTCCTCCTTTAGGGTGCAATTTCATGAATGATTTAGCCAATTCAAATGTGGGTTGGAAGTAATAGGAAAAGATAGTTTCACCCTTTTTCTCCCTCAACTCCTTTGCTTATTTCACATCAGGGTGATTTTTTTTATTTCAGGGCTAGCAACCTCAAGCCAGTTCATCAACTTAACTTTTTAAGTAACCAGTTATTTAAGAAAACATAGCTGTACTTGCATCTAACCTGTTCCTGTGGAGTAATCTCATGTATACTGATTTTTTTTTAGTCCCTGCCTTTCCAATTTTCATCAGCTTTTCCGTAGACACTAACATTTAAAATTCTATTGTCACTAAGCCTGGAGCATCCAGCTTAAATGCCTATTTTGATCTTATGAAAAGGCTGATTTCCATTAAAATAGCCTTAAAGAATTTTAGTGACAAAGGAACAGCTTTCAACTTTTGTAAATTCTGCTGAATTTCTGGTCTTCCTCTCTTTTTTTAACCTCAAAGCAGCAATTTTTGCCTACGGTAATCAAAATTTTATAGTCATATTATGCAAACCTACCTATGCTTTTAACATTATATTGTTAAGCTTTCATTATGCTTCATTCTACTTGATTTAATGAGTATCTCAATGCTCTGCAAAGTTTTTTCAGTGTTTCTTTTGTCTTTCTCCTTACCAAAGAAGGACCAAACGAGTCTTCGTCACTCTTGTGATTTTTACATTACCCTTGTTGTAGAATATCCATTGTTGACCTATGGCCACATGGCACTCCTTGTTTTGTTTAATTGCTAAATCATTATTTAATAATATTTAATATCTAATAAGATGTCCACACTCTTGTGATGATTACAGTGGACTATCCCCCAGGCTTTCCACTTTGAATACCCAGCTAATGATCACTGACCAGGAACAGAAATTGAGTATCTTTGTTCTCTACTATGTCTTTCAAATTTTGTTGTCTCTTCAAGGCACACTGATGCTTTCCTATTTTGAGTTTGGGATATTCTAAAAATATTTTACATGTCTGAATGACAAGTGCTTCGGTCTTCTTTTTCTGTATTTTTCTGGTCTTTCCACTTGTGTTTGTAAATATCTCATTTGAGAATGCAATTCACTATACATAATTTCTTTTTTGTGCTTATTCCATCTCTCTTTCTCTCTTAATATCAACCACTGCAACATGGAATTTATTGCTTTTGCTTTTCCTAATTTTAACTGAAATCTATTGCTTGATTTATTTTATCCACTTAGTGAGTTTTGAACTGAGCCTTAGCAGATCCTTTGCTTAGCATTCCTCTAGGCAACCGTTGTTCTTGACTCAATTCAGCCTTTTAATGGAATGCTCACTCCAAATTCCTCATGTTCTATCAGAAAAAGAAATCTGCAAAAGGAAGCTTTCCAAGAACTCCATTCCAAATCATTCCACTGTAATCTTGGCTTTTCCTTCTAGGTTAACCCCTCTTAACAGTTACAGTTTGCTGAACTCTCTAGCTGGCATCTATCATGGTATCAGAATGCCACTGTGGGGTTTTTATTT
Source organism: Scytalopus superciliaris (assembly GCA_013400415.1). Lineage (NCBI taxonomy): Eukaryota > Metazoa > Chordata > Aves > Passeriformes > Rhinocryptidae > Scytalopus > Scytalopus superciliaris. Next base: position 188,735 of record VXBX01001518.1, read on the forward strand.
ATATAACCTTACAGGAAGCAAAACACTGGCATACAGCTGGCTAAACAAAAGCCAGCATATCCTACCCGATTAGCAGCTTGAATTCAGATTGTTGGTCACAACTTCCTTTGTATTCGATATGCATTCACACATTATACTACACATTTGCTATCTGGCTACAGATCTTATGTATATATTTTGCATGTAAGCAAAAATAATCATTGCACTACAGGCATGTTTATTTGTTCATGCATAAATTCTTGTGTTTGTGTGAAACTATTCCACATTATTCATATAATAAGCTATAGTTTCAAGTGTAGTCTGGTTTGATTGCTGAAGTGTGTCTTCATTTTAGCCTGGCAGCATGAGCATTACTTAGTTCTATTCAGGACAAGTACAGTACCTCAGTACATGTTCCATGCAAATATCTTGCAGTTTCTCTGGTGATTGTCCTGTATATTTCTTTTTGGTGTATTGTATCCAAAACAAGGTCTGCATTCAAACTCATATAATATCTTCTGTTATGCTGAAGTCTTTAAAATACAATAAAACTTAACCAACATAGTAAGTTGCAAAAGAAAAAAAAATTGTGTTTATAACTGGGACACTTCTTGTTTGGAGAGATGTAAGGGAGCCTGAGATGAGCATTCAGTTTATCCTTTCTTTGGAGACTTCCATAAAAGTCCAAAGTATTCTTATGCTGTTTCTTTTAATCATTAAAAGGTTCTGTAAAGATCAAAATAAAACTCATCTTGTTATTAGAATGAAGTAGCTTGTCTTTGAAAGTGCCTTCTTTCTAAAGAAGGAAACACTGAAATATATTATTGAAAAATTTCTTCAGAAAAGTGAAATTGTGGACATTAAAAATAAATTTACATCAAGACCTGATTTGTATAGCATATTTCTACCAACATTTTTGAGAAAATTTACATAACAAAATTTACAATTATGAAATTCAACATACAGCAAACATAATTTTTAGTGTAGTAAAGGAAGAATTGGACTCTAAAATACAAGAAAAGCATGTCTTCAGTGTGGTATATACCATTGAAATGACTGATAACTCAGACAATTTGAAAAAAAAGTTTTAATTCAAACACTTTTGTCACATAGACAAGCAGAATTTTCTAAGAATTTTGTTTCAGGAAATAATTTCAGAAAATTTTATTATCATAAGGAAGACATGAAATTACTGGATTTCCTCAGGTAATTTTTTTTTTGCAAATGTGGGCGACTGTGGTTTATGAGGTAAACTACTATATGTTCAGCTCAAATATTTGGTTTATGGCATGGAAATGGAAAGGTACAATAGTAATTTACACTACAAATAGGTAGATATTTATGAGTTCTTTTTCTAAATGTTAGCATAATTTTTCAGCCTAAGGAAATGGTATTCACTTGAGTTCTCTTAATTGGAAAAAAAAAGTGTTGCTTCACCTCTGATTGCCTCCTAAGATATTCACCTTCACTACCATTCTTTCATACTTAGAAGAAAAATACAATTCAAATATGAAGAATTATTTCTATTTCTTTTCCTTCTCCTGGGTAGGTCACTCTTCCGAAGCTACACATGAAGTTACAGAAGTGTAGCTGATGTGTTTTAGATTCTACCTTAATCTACATTACTGTGAAATGTAGGAAGATCTCTTAAGAAACTGACTGTATAGCACAAGCACAGCTTCTTTAACATTAGAGCAAACCTAAATAAGACAAGATGGACCTAAAGAATCTGACATTCTGATTTAAAGGGAGTTTGTGGATTAAATTATTTACCCTGTGGGGAAAAAACAGAGAAGCCTACTTCTTGTTTGCTTCCTCTTCTAAAGAATAAATATTCTTATAAATAATAAATAGTGTCTTTAATTTCAGGTGAATAAAATCCAAGGTATTAATTTGATATAAATTTCTGAAGCTCTCTTGACTGTGTCTTTGCAGTAACACCCATTTTCTCTTAAATGCTATTTAAAAATGTTAGCAACAACTGAGAAATTCCTGGTCTCATGACAGATGTGATGCAAATGGGAATCATTCTGTATTGTGTCTATATTAACTAAGGAAAGTTACTGGAAAAATACTGGATGTTATGCTGCTCTTCTGCATCCTGGTTCTGGTGGATGTGTGTACCTGAGAGCTGGGGTCCGATGTAGGAACCTGTTGTGGTTTAACCTCAGCCAGCAGTCAAGCACTTCACAGCTATGTGCTCACTCCACCAGTAGGACTGGGAGAGAATCAGAAGGGCAAAATCTAGAAAACTCCTAAGTTGAGGTAAAAGCCGTTTAATAGGGAAAGCAAAAGCCTTTCACATAAGCAAACCAAAACAAGGAATTAATTCACACCTTCACATAGGCAGGTAGATGTTCAGCCATCTCCACAAGAACAAGACCCCGTTGCATGCAATGGTTTGCTGGGAAGACAAACATCATCATTTCAAATGTCCCTCCCTTCCTGTTTCCCCCCCACTTTATATACCGAGCATGATGTCATATGGTCTGGAACATCCTCTGGTCAGCTGGGGTCACCTGTCTTGACTGTGTCTTCTCCCAGCCTCCTCTGTGCTCCCAGCATTCTCACCAGCATGGCAATATGAAAAGCATAAAAGCCCTTGGCTCTGTGTAAGCATTGCACAGCAATAACAAAAACCTCTCTATATCAACCCTGTGTTCAGCACAAATCCAAAACACAGCCCCATACCAGCCACTGTGAAGAAAATTAACTCTACACCAACCAAAATCAGCACAGAACCCAAGAGCTTCGTCCCTGCAAATGGTCACAAGGGTGAGAGCTTGTAGAAGAGCAAATTGTATTTCCCCTGAACTACAAGGAAAGCTGAATCAATTCTGTTTTGCCTAATCCAAATGTGTACTCCAGCCATGTAATTAACTGGAGTGACACGAGACAAGACAGGTGTCAGGCTGCTTAGCAAAATCCTGATGTTTAAAGAAAATAGTCTCATTTTTACTTTCTACCAATAGATCCTTTAGATAAAGCTTCTCACCATCTTATTAGGATTCTAACTCCCACCTGCTGGTTGTATAAGCCAATTTCTGAGGTTGCCTACCATTTTTGTCTCAAAGAACAGTTTTACAATGTTACAGTAACCAATCTGTTGAAGATTGCCAAACTTGCGTGCATTTCAGTTTTTTTCTGAAACAACATGAGCTCTCTTGAGCAGCTAATTTAGCATCTGAAAGGCTACTCTTTATTTTTATTGCTATTTCTTTCTTACTAGAAAGACTCTGCATGCTACAAGTCATTATGCCTTCAAGACAAAGACCTTGTTCTAATAGCACAGATTTTTTTTTTTTTAATATTAAGCTTTGTCTTGTCCTTTATAGAGTTGAGGAAAGCACTCAGCTATTTTTCCAAAGAACAAAAGAGGAAGGAAAAACGGGTGGGCTAAAATAATTAATACTAGCTCAAAACATTTGAATATGTAAGAGCCATAGAAACCACATTTGACAAAAATAGGTACTTACATGCTGATTTATTCATAGTTAAATGGAGAACTATCCATAAGATTGGCACTTTTTTGTGTAGCAAAATAAAAAATAACATGATGACAGGAAATTAAAGTGAAATTAGTGTGACAATAGACACTGAAATGTTTCTTCTGCTAAAAAAAATAAGGAAAAAAAAAGTGACACACAGTTTAGATAAAAGATGAATATTACCAGTCTGCTTTGACAAACACTTAAAAAATGGTAGCTTGAGTCTTCATCTTGTGATATATCATATACTTATTTACTCCTGGCCTACTAATGCCAAATAAATGACAGCAAGATAGTAAAGTAGTCTAAGAGATTAAATGCTACTCAGAACAGGACATCAGAGCAGTATTGTCGAATCTGACCATGAAAAAAACATGCATATATAACCAAAAACTTATTTCTGGTAATGTTTTGGCTTTTAGAGCATTCATTTCTTCATGAAGACAAATCTTGGCATGGAGGTGTTCTTTATTTAAGAATTTCTGTCTCAGAGAAATAACAGTATCAGTGTTTTTTCTTAGTTCATTAAACAAAAAAAAAGACAAGCATGTGGTGCTTAGGATTCAAACTTAAATAAATTTTACATTCAGTTAAGTTTGAAATGTCAAGGTTCAAAAGTGAGTTTGGCTCCGATCACCTGAAATACAGGAAAGATTTCCAATCCACATAGTAACCTTAAGTGCACTGTCACTTCACAACTGTTGATTAGACACTCTCTCCATCAGACATCATGGTCACTCTTCTGCAGTTTGGAGTTTTTTTCCCACTTGTTGCTTTGGGGTTTTTTTTCCCCATTATCACAGTTTTCCTCTTTATTTAAGGACATAAACACAGGTGTAAATCTGTAGCTGCTGTGCCAGTCTCTGTACAGCAAATACTCCTCATTCAGCACGGGGAGAACACAGAACTTCCACAACAGTGATGAACTGAACAAAAACCTGGTAAACCAAAAGATAGCATGGAGTTGTTTAAATGTTTCTGTGACTAGTGCTTGGCTCAGAGCTCCAGGTAATTTCAGGCACTTGTACATAGGCCAGCAGTTTTATTCCAGCAGTTGAACTGACCTGAATGTCACTGACTGGTTCTAGTTTACTGATCTTTCCACCCCTTTCCCCCCCCCTCCCTCTACTGAACTGATCTGTAAGGCAAAGCAGTTTTTTGCTGTCAGTTTATTTTTTTCTCTTTCCCATTTTCACTGTACTTTGCCTATTAATGGGGCATTAAAATGGCACCTGGAGATATAAAGTGACAAAATTAATTTATATGGCTTTTCATGTAACAAAATATACATATCATTAGGGTTTGTTTTGTTTGTTTGTTTGTTTTTTCCCCTGAAACACAGTATTCTCAAGGATAAGGAAATAAACAAAATAACTAACCTGACTCAGCTAAATATAGGGATGTCTAATGAGTCATACAATCTCTACCTCCAGGCTGCATTGGTTTAATATGTCTTCCTTCCCTAATGGATGAGCATAAAATATAACACCTGTGATTCCATAGTAATGACACGTTTTTCCTCTTCAGCACTCAACTCAGAGTAGTGCTGTCTCTGTTGTTTTAAGGGAGAACAATCCAAAAGCTTGTTGCTTGGTGTACATGCATAGATTACAATTGCAGTTTGCTGTGTTTAAATGTCATCGGCATTCTGTGATTGAATGAATGCCTATACACACACACAAAAGGGAGACTTGAGTATATATATCAAGAGCTTCTGTTACTGTGTTTGGGCCTTTCTCACTATATGTGAATTATTGGTCTTGAAGGACCCATCCTTTAGGTGATAAATTTGCATTTACAAAGCATTTAAGCGCAGTCTTCCAAAAAACATATTTATGTCTTCTTTCCAACTGTCAGACAATGTACTTCCTAAGATTTCTCTGGAGCAAAGAAGCTTTTAATAGTAGTGATTGTATCCAATATTCTAACAGTGGTTATTTTCCCTCAACAGTCATGTTTGTATATACAGTCACCCATAAATCAAGATAATTGTTTTCTTGCAATTTATAACAGAAATAAGTTGGAAAACAAGACAGTAGAGGAAAAGCCAATAGATTTTTAGAAGCTCTGCCATCTGGTCTGTTATAAAGTGCATATAATTATCTGGAAAATATGTGTCTATAAGCAAAAGTTCAGTTTTATGACAAATGGAAGTGTCATAAATGATAGTAAAGGCAACAACAACCAGAAGAAGCCTCTTCTATTTCTTACTATGTTTGTTGTCATTTTTTTATTCAATATGCTTTTTTGTTAATATCACAGGGCATGGAGTTTAAATGGGAACAGACAAAGGATGGCCTACTGGATAATGAACATAATGGACAATCTACTTGGCGAACAAAAATTGAAATATTTTGGAAAAGAAAACCTTGGAAGAAATACAATACTATCTGCAAATATTATAGGGAATAAATGCTGCAGAAATAATATTTAAGCAAAAAGGCAGCTCTGGCACCAGAATTGATGAGTATAAGCTGAGTAGATAGTAATTCAGCAGAGAAAATGTTCAAGGCCAGGCTGGATGGACCTCTGACCAGCCTCGTCTAGTGAAACATGTCCCTTCCCGTGGCAGTGGAATTGGAACTGAGTGATCCCTTCCAGCACAAGTCATTCTATGATTCTGTGATACCTATCCTAGAAAATAGTAAGCTTCTGGAACAGTTTTCTAACAGAGGCAGTGGGGAAACAAATATAATTTGTTTTAAAACAGAAGCTTGAGACATTCATGGGAATGATCATATGACAGTTTCCTTTTATAGCAGGAGTTTGAAGCTGATGACTTAGCAAATCCCGACAACTCTTCCACTGTTTGTCATGATATTTTTATGCTGTGATTTTCAACACTTTGCAGATTGCCATCTGAGCCACTTCATAAATTTGCCTTTGCAGCAACTGAATTGATTTTTGTCATTCTAGCAAAGTAAGTCTGATAATCGAGAATTTATTTCACAACAATCCCTTGAAAAATGCACCTTAACAGTTAATTTTACTGGCTTTCTTTCTATATAGAAATGAAATACTGATAATAATTTATTTCTAGTGTATTATGTGTTTACATCAGTTACACTCAATTGTATCTGTAGCCCTGGGAATTAATCTGACAATCATATTACACTTTACAGCTTTTCTTAGGTGACTAAAAGAGCGACATGCATGCAATGCAGCCATTAGAAACTTTTTATTTTCCCTAGTGACTTTTCTTTTATTTTTCAGCATATGTACTAAACTTTTTGTAATGGTAGGCAGATGTGAAATGCATTAATGAGCTGTGAGAGAGAAAAAGAGCCAGGGAGACTGAAATATTTCTATTGGGAACCATGCAACATGAAGGGGAAAGAGACCAATCTGGGGGTAAAAACAACATCTATGAAATACAATCAGTCAAAACTTGAAAGCTTATTGAAATTCACTTCTATTTGCAGGAGCAAGAACTGGTAGCAAAAGTTGTTATCTTTATTTAATGTGTCGGTACATTCAAATCTGTCTTTGCAGAGAGAGTTGGGTTCCTGAAGAGAAAACATTTTTGATTTAGATATAAAAAAGCAGGCACAGGAGAAACTTAGTATAAGACAAGGGGCAAGAACTATAGTGGCAGGAGTGCAGAGAGCACACTTTCTTGATTTACTGTAGTTTTGTCCTTGCAAACTTTGTGTGTTTAGACATGTATTCTATTGATTTGTCTCCTTTTGGAAATGTAATAAAAAATTGGACTTGTGGATTATTTGAAAAGGTCATTGATATTCAGGGTAGTGACAATTTAAGACAATCCCAGTGAAATCTATTTAAATTTCAAGTGATTTTGGTTATCATAATTCTTGTGCATCATCACACTCTTTCATTCAATGAATCATTCAATACAGATATATATAGCCATACATTAGTAAGTACATATATACTTCCATAAAAACCTACTTAAGTACATTTACATTATGTATATTTGTGTTGCTTCCAGGTCCAGCTTGCAACAGCTTATTACATTCATGAGTCTTCCTTTTTTTGGCTTCCACACAAAGTGTAAAATTTTTGTCTCTTTTTACCTTTGAAAAGGGCTTTATTTCTCTTGAAAATTTAGGTCATAATTTCAGTACTCTGTAAATGGTCAGTCTTCAAGTTTTGTTCCTCTACTTGAAGAATGCTGTTGGTCTGACCAGCAATTTTCCAGGTCTCTGAAAGTAAGAGAAGAGAGGGATGACCTACTTTCTAGGGGGACAGACGGAAGAAGGTAAGTGTAGCTTCACCATTATGCCAAGCTGGAGCAATTTCAGGGCACAGGAGCTGGGGATATCTGGGACAGCAGCAGGGCATCTCTTGTTCAAGTTGGCTTCCTACAGTTTGATAGTGAAGAAGCCCAGAGGTTAGAAGGCAAGAGGCCTTTTTGTGCTCTGGAGTTGGCTATTATACCTATTTGGGCTGGCAGCCTTTTACTGTTGGCAGCAATAAGATGCAGATGTTCATGTTAGATGTTAGCATTGATGATTATGGTCCATTTTCCTCCTGTACTTGTGCTGAAACTTCAAGCAGATTATAGAAAAATAGCATGATTTTTTTATAGGGCAGTTTGTATACGTGCTTTTATTACTATGTGTTTTTAATTTATGTCAAAACACACAAACAAAATACCTCTTGTGGGACTGTGAATATCTTTGCTGGCATTCCATATGGATACAGAAACATCATATTTTTTCTTCACATCACCCTTTCTAGAGAATGGCAATGGGTTCTTGGCTTGAGATTGCTCACTGCCATCCAGGTGGCAGTGCTGTACCGTAGTTAGCAGTTCCATAAAGGCTGCAGATTCATGTTTAAAAACTTCAAGGAAATGTCAGAATGCAATACCATCAATGCACCACATTTGAAGTGGAGGAGGACAAAATTCCAGTCTTTCTTCACTAGGTATATAATGATACGAGCTTTCACTGTTACTTGTCTCAGTGTGAACAGCAATGAAAACACATGAGATACAGGAGAACTTGACAAGCAAGATAACAGCTTCCTACCTCACACAAGCCAATAACAGTTTGGTGAAGAGAGAAGAAAAGAGCTCATTTTCTGCTGCTTGACTGCTCTGCAGGAAATTACTCCAATTAATATTGCTGCTTTATCTATTGCTTCTTTCTCTTCCCTATTAAGCAGTGGCTTTGGGAAACATTTCCTAACTTTAGAATCAGACAAAATTAATTCTGAAGTAATTTTTCCCTCATTGAGGATGGGGTATCCTTGCAGCTATTTTTCAACTTTTTTTTGTGTTCTGGATATAACAAAAAAACCCTTTCCCATCAGATGTGTTCATTTTTCTCCAAAACACACTCATCTGACAAATGCCAGTGATTTGGTATAGTTACATGTTCAATGAAGGATCAAAGGGTATTTTCACCTCCTAGGTTGGATGGTGTGCTCTGGACATGATTTCTAATGCATGCCAAAACGGAACCTGGGAACACAACATCCTTTCTAGTCCATTGGTTTCTGCTGGAAGATACTCTCATCTGCAGAGTGGTGATGTGCAACAGTACATTCATCCTGTCACATGAAGCAGCTGTCAGGACTGAACCTGCACTGCCAAGTCCACCAGCTGACAGACTGTAAACAAGCAATAAGTCTGAGAAAGTCCAGCTTGAAAGATATGAAACTAAATCTACCTACAATTTTTCAGCAAGGTGAAGGGAAGAAAATCTTCTCGGTGAAACTAGGTGGAGAGAGCTATGAAAAGAACTATTTTCATATGCAACACTCACATCTCTTATGGAATTATTTTTATGGAAGAGCATGGGGTGAAGTGAAAAGGAGGTGTGTTCACAATTAGTCTCTCACACGAGACTCAGCATAGTTATCATATCATAGAATGGTTTGGGTTGGGAAGGACATATGAAGATCATCTAGTGCAATCCCCCTGCCACAGGCAGAAACATCCTTCACTAGATCAGGTTGCCCAAAGACCCATCCCATCCAAGCTGTCCTTGAACACTTTCAGGGATGAGGCACCCACAGCCTCTCTGGACAACCTGTTCCAGTGTATCACCATCCTCTTAGTAAAAAGTATCTTCCTTATGTCCAGTATAAACCTACCTTTTTTTGGTTTAAAACAGTTTCTCCTTTCCTATTGCAAGAGGCCCTACTAAAAGGTGTTTCTCCATCTGTCTCATAAGCCCCCTTTAAGTATTGAAAAGCCACATTAAGGTCTCCCTGGAGCCTTTCCGAGGCTGAACAACCCCACTATCTCAGCCTTTCTGCATAGAAGAGGTGCTCCAGCTCTTTGATCATCTTTGTGGCCATACTCTGGACTCACTTCAACCAGTCCATGTCTCTCTTGTGTTGAGGACTCCAGAGCTGGATGCAGTACTCCAGGTGGGGGTCTCAAAAGTGCAGTGGCCAGGTGTGATTGATGAAAACAAAAAAACTGTTGCTGTTTACTGAATTACCAGATATATGAAACATATATTAAAAAATTTGGGAAGAGGGTATTCAAGAAGATAATCACTTGAGGAATAGAAAGCAGGACAGAAGTACAAGCCTTGCATGGAGTTCTTGTCAATTCAGCAGTGACTTCTCAGGTCCTTACTGCATGGGCAGACTTTTATTAAATGAAGTGTATGAGTTTCCAGTTTTGAATGCAAGACTTACTCAGAACTCTACTCTCTTCTGTGTCCAAGCAGTGCAATGCTGCTGGTCATGTCAACATTATACACTGTATTTCTGTACTGACATCACATTCCTCATAGCCCAAATTCTACAGTTGTATGGGATCAAGATTTCTATCTGATCTGCAAGGGTTCATTCCTGTTAAAACCAAACCTGAGAGGATACCATTGTGATGATACTAGCCTAATTCTAAAGACATGAGAACCAGTCTATAATTTTCACAGCAACTCTAATGACTCACATATTTTGCATATAGTGAAGCTGGTAGTTACTGACCTTTGCCACAGCACACATTTTTTCTGACATTTGACTTGTTCCTTTGTGTCAGGTTATTGGTGTCATGGCATGGTTTTCAGGAACTTCTCAAATCATTTGACTGATATTTACTTTTGGCACTAAAACTTTTTTTATTGATCACAACAGCATCTATTGGCTAGCTTTGCAATTTCAGTTTCTTGTGTGAGCCAGGGTTTTTAGTTTGGTTGGTTTTTGCTTATTTCTTTGTTTGTTTGTTTGTTTGTGGGTGGGTTTTTTATTTGTCTTTTGGGAGACATAAGGCTTGACCCAAAACCCATGAATAATTTTTATTCTCTTGGGCTTTGAAGCATGTCATAAATGTCCTGCATAAAAATTTCTAAATTCAGATCTACCTTTTGAATTAGTAAAGTTTTGAAGTGGAGCAGTCCTTTAAGAGACTAGTAAAATATTAATTCACACAGTAGGGAATATTTTTGATTTGTTTCACTGTATTTTGAGGAGAACTATGATTATTGATTATTTAATTTCTCTGTGATATATTACTATATTTTAGAGTCAGTATGTCTACTGCCATAAATATTAAACTCTGAACAAATTATTTCCTGTATGAAATTCAGTTTATTACTGCATTCATTATTCTCAATTTACTCCTTCAACAAAAGACCACCAGATATAACACATTCAATCTGCTAACAGTTTGAAATCTGTGAAAGCGATACAAGGAATCATAAAAAAGAAACAACATTATAGAAGCCACACTATGCCTAACTGTCACTGACTTCAACCAGGCACTGAAAATCTCAGACACTCACAAAACAGGGCTAGACTGAATTAAGAACTGTAGTCAATTTTGTTGAACAAGACTTTCAATGAAAACAAAAATGTAGGTGTAAGGACAAGTTCAGTGAGATTCTTCATGATTGTGTTCTGGACTGCAGAAACTGGATGAAAGTTGAGTGTTCAGTAATGGTATTAGTTTATATTTCTGTCAGCTGGAGAATACTTTCAATTTTGGATTGTTTATGTTTGGTTTGAATAGTAATTTAAACATTCTAGTAAATACTGTGAAATGTTCAAAAGAATACAGGAAAAAAACTGTGGCAATATTGGAATGACTTGACAGTGAGAGAACAATGCAAGCTGCTTTTGTGCTTGCTATGTTGGGGAGTTATTTCCCTGATATTAAAAAGAAAAACAAAAAGTGAACAGGAGCTAACTCTGAACATATGTTAGTGACATGGAAGTGCAATTCTTGATTGCATTTTAAATATGACAGGCTAGCTAGTAAGACATCTTTTTCATCACAGTAAAACTGATCAAGATATTCAGCAAATTGTAGATCATGTCATATTTCAGTTAAGCATATTTTCATACCGCATGGTCTCTTAGTGTGCCTTTGACTAGGTGTTGACAAGTGACTAACTAACAAACTGACACTGAAGGTGTTTATGTGGGCACAAATCAGAAAAACACACACACACACCCCTCCCCCAAACAAAACTAAAACTACAATAAAAACCTAAACAACTTTGATCTGAAAATTACCTCCCAGAAAAGGAGTTCATGTAAGACTTACTCAGGACAACAAGCAATGGTTTTAATCCCATTCAGTCTTCGATCACCTAGTCTGGGGTTTGTTTCTTTGCTTTAAAAGATTGAAGTGTTATTATCTGCTTTGTTTATGAAATTGAAATAAATTCAACAAACTGATTCAATGAGTTACCATAGGATAACCTAGAACACAAATTATGTCATCTGCTTGTCTGCAACTTGTGCAGATACCCAGTAGTGTTAGTAATGTTCAAAATATAACTCTGGATAATTCACGTCCAGTATCAAAGTAGCTGAAGTTACTTCCATTTATCATGGGACTAAAGGTCATGCCCAAGTGTAACTGTAAAAATGACACTTTGGGGTGGCTCATTTTTTGACCATACCCTTGTATTTCTGAATCCATTTTTAAATGGGACTTTTATCTTGCAATCACATAGAAGTATTTTTAATAATGATTGTTTCTTTAAAATTCTATGTCAGTATCAAAAATAGTAAGATTATTAGGATTTTATGAACTTTAACTTTTCTTGTTGAAGTTGCACTTTTTCTTTAATATGTTTTGAGGAAAGAGTGGGTCTTTAAAAATCCAGTATTCTGAACAGAATATGGCAAACCAAGCCATAATATTATAAGTATTTTACAGCGTGTTATACCACTCTTGTCTCTTCCAGTCAATAAATCCTGAATCCCCAACCTCCCAAAGAAATTTTCAAAGCTGACTATTCCTTTAACTGGGACTAAAGTATCAGAAAATCCCCCTCAATTTTCTGAAGGTCGTGAGATAGGAAAATAAGACCATCTTGAGAAAGAGGAAGCTGCTTTTTGTGGCTAAGGCGTCACTTCTTAATAGGAATTGTTTCCCAATAGAAAAGATTTGCAATGGAGGAAAACACAGATGGAATATTGTGAATTAAATTGAAGACACAAGGCTAAATTTGTGTTGTTAAAAGAGTTGCTGCTGTGAGTCCTTAAGGAATATTACTTTATGAATAGTTTTTTGTAATTGATTTCTTTTTGTTTCTCAGTATTAGCCTTGTGCCTACAAAAATGGGATGCTGTAGCCTGGAGAAGAAATTTAGCTAAGACAAATTCTAAAGTGATTTGGGTTTAATAATTTTCTCTGATGTGTCATGCTTCATTCCTGTGAAATTTGTGCTCTGCTCCTTTAGGTATCTGAAAGCTTCTTATAAAGCTATTATTTCTTTACTGTTGAGGATCAGAGTTTGCTCAGAGCAGCTTGAATAGCAACCTAAAATGAAATCAAAGTAAAAACTCAACAAATCACTGTTCTGACATTATGTTATACATTCTTTAAATACACTCTAGAAAGTATAGACTTCATGTCTGAAAATTCTGTAAACAAGAAGTGATTGACACCAGATGCTAAACACTACTGTGAATTTTACGCCGCTGTGTTAAGATTGTGTGAAATCAACGGATTACTCCCACAAAAAAGAAAAAAAATCAAGAAAGAGCAAAACTGGTTTTGTATGTTTTAAAATAAGTAAATAAATAAACAAATTAACAAATGGTTAAAGGACAATCCCAAAAAGATTGGAACTGGACTCTAATACCTGAATTTCCAGCTCCAGTGTGGTGTGCCAAGTGCATCTATACAACAAATTGCAGCCCCAGAAAGAGAGTTTTATCAGCCTAGGTTTATGCTCCAACTAGCGGCTCCATAGAGAAGTGGAGATAAAAAGCCTGGGCTTGGCCTTATATTGACAAGGTTGTGTTGCTTTCGCTGCCTGACCCAAAATATCTTCAGTAATCTGTGTCATAGTGCATTGGACAATCTGATCATCAAGAGACACCTGTTCTTGCTATCTCTCCACCCTTTATGTGTGCATGTACTAAAATGTTTCTGAGAC
>VXBX01001521.1:7360-19210 GCA_013400415.1 Scytalopus superciliaris
TATTGGAGAGTGTATTGAATTCAGGTTTGGATTTGGGTGTTTTGTGTTTAGTTTTGTTTGGTTTTATCCCCCACATAAATACATAGAAACATAACACTATATAAAACACCAGGCAATAATACCTTCCTATTACTTTCTTAAATTGCGGTGTTTAGAATACCAATAAATACTCTCTTAACTTGCTCTGGCATATATAAATTTATAGAGGCAAACAGAAGAAAAATGTTGTAGCCTTTGACTTCATTGCTAACAATGAAGTCAGAGGCTTCAACAAAATTATTTTCTTTTATTTCTTGATGAATATGTGTCTTTTATTTCTTGTTCAGTCTTAGCAGCAGACTTTTCCTTACCCTTCTGTCTGTGCCTCATATTAGGAAATTATTATGAAATATTTCTTAAAAAGAAAGCTTTATGTATAGAAGCGATATTAAAACTATATTAAAATCTTCTAGGTCCATATGTGAATTTGATGACAATTACTTTAAAACACATACATATGAACAGAATGGCTTGATGTCGGTGCCATATTTCATATGTATCCTATTGCTCTTTTGAGACCTAATTTAAGTTTCATTAAATATTGCACTCTGAAGTAGTCTTTGCTGTGCTTGTCTCCTTGAATATGTTAGGACCTTGTGGTGCTTTAGCTGCCCACGGAGAATAATGAAATAAATTAAATGTCTTTGTATGATAAACGAATGCCATTCAGAATAGCTCAGTTCAGCTACTTTCCTACCAAACTAGTCATCTATTACTCTTCCCTTCTCATATATCTCATTGTGTTCAGTATCCCCTTTTGAGTTTGTTCAGTTCAGTAAAGACATTTGCAAGATGTAGAGAAAGCCTTTGTTCCAAAGTTGCAAATTACTTAAATTAGTGGTTTAAGGCTGAATTTTTAGTGATCACAAATCAACAAGGACTTTCTTGTATATTTTGAAGTGATAACTAGTATCCGTATTATTATGCTGGGAAATTTAGGTGTAGCTACACTGGGAACATTGTTCTGTAAAATATCCAGTTTGCATTTACTGCCGAATGCCTTCCAAAATAAAACCCTGTATCTTTCAGAGAATAATAGCAGCATTTGATTATAAAGCTCTTTTTAAAAAAGCTTGTAACCGGTATTATATCATGACTTTCAACACCATTTGGTTGCTCTTTGTTCTGTCAAGAGCAGTCTTTGTGCATTCAGAATGTAGTTGTAGCAGAAAAGAAGACAAAAGGCATTACATTTAGAGGGCATAAAGAGGCTGATTTAGATCTAGCTTTATAGGAGGGATTATGGTATAAAGCTGGGAAGATGGGAAAATTGGTTGGATAATCCAGAGAAAAAGAATATTTTTAGAAAGAGAATTATTGAGGAAAGATGTGACCATCAACAGCAGCTAATGGAATTATTATATTCATATATATTGATATCTTTTTAATGACTAAAAATATTGAATGCAAAGTTTGGAAAAAGTAAAAGATTCATATTGAGGAAAAATTCAACTGTGTCATGCACTGGCATGTCTGTGAAGTGAAGGCAAGCTTTGGAGAGCTGCCCAGAAGCAATCCTTACTGCCTGCTGAGATTATTAACAGTGGTGCTCATTAAGGTTAATTTACTTCATGTGAAAATTTGTGAGGGCCAGAAGATTGAGCATCTCTCTTGTATAAATGCTGCAGAATTTTCAATCACCTCAGGTACTTCCATAGTTGTTTGCAATGAATCATCTAGACTAGTACAACTCTTAACCACCCTGTGCAGTGTTGGTTCAATAGAGGAATGAGCCGCCAGCAGCATCCAGATGCTGTGCTTTGATAAATTCACTTCTAAGAGCCTGATCCAGCCTGATACTGATTAGTGTGTGACAGCTCAGGGCATGCCCAGAGGGGAGGTGGCTGCAAAGTGATGACTGCCTACAGAAATACAGGGCTGCTGAAATAACTGTGTTTGTGCATGAATTGTAAATACTTAGTTGTGTCTGTCTTTCTTTGCCTTATTACATACGCAATGGTGTTGTCCATTCTGTGGTCAGAACCGTGTGTCTTGGGATGTTCGTTACTTGTTTCTTCATGTTGAAGATGGTCAAATCATTCTACTTAGCTACTAGAAAGCTTCAATCCCATCTGCAGCTTTTATGACCTATAATTTTGAGTTTTATTGTTGTTTTTCATTCAGAAGTGATGGTGGTTTTTTGTTTGGGTTTGTGTGTTTTGTTTTGGTTTTTAATTTACCAATTCTTACCTCTCTTTTACACTTTGAGGGAGTTTTGCTGCAGTTTTGCTGCACTGCACTGGTAAGAAAAATACTTTTTAGGGTGGATGCTCTGAAATAATTCAGAATCATAGCAATGTAGTTGACATGTTTTCCCAAGGACCTTAAAAGTCCATAAGTAAGATGCAAAAAAGCAGAAGTTTTCAAAGAAATCCTATGGAAAGTTTTGCTTTTATTCTGTTTTCTTTTTTTTTTTTTTTTCTTTTTTTCTTTTTTTTTTTTTTTAGTGATATAAGAATTATCACTTCAACAATAGTTAAGCATTAAACATTTCATTACTCTGCATGGTAAATATAAGTGACTGGATATACTGAAGAGCTCATAAAGTCAAAAATAAGGCACTAAAAGCACCATTGATGCTCAGAAATCTAAATAGGTCTTTACTTCCAAAAGCAGAAGGCTCTCTTCCTTTGTCAGAGAAGGCTTTTGCCTATTTTGCTTTTTAAACCTCTGTTTATTGTGAAAGAAACAGCTGCAAAACCAGTGTAAAAGTCAAATTTGACCCTGTGTGCTTGAGTCCTGTATGGCAGTGCTGAAAAGTGCATAAACAATTGGAGGAGTGTGCATGAAAAGCTGCTTGTGTCCTGAATATGAGTAGATGTGCTTGGCTAAATTTTAATAGTCTGGCTTGGAGGACATATGGAGAGGGGATGAAGTAGGGTACTTCAAGTGTCAGTCAACATTGTTGCTAGCCTTGTCTTGGTACCAGACAAGGTTTTGTTTATGTTCTGCCTGAGTTTTATTTCAGCTTTTGGCTGAAGAAGCTTTTGTGCTCTCCATATGCATTTATCCATTTCCTCAGTAGCTGCTGCTCAGGGCAAAATGAAGAATCTTGCAAGATCTGTCTCTGGCCACCTAAGAGGCCAGAAGAGTTACTAGGAAAAACCCTGAATATGTCTGGTTAATAAACAGATCGAAGGATTTCTGGCCATATGGGCAAGAAGCCCTTGTTATGTTGAAGATTTCCATGTAAAGATGCTAAGAAAAATGCTAGACTCCAGAAAACTGGTGTAGGGAAAACTGTTGAAATAGCGTGGCAAAGTTGCATACAAGTTCTTACAGGAAAGAAAGCTGTATTTATTTCCAAAATGAAAACAAAATTAGGTTTACTCATTCAGATTCACGTTTTCATAAGGAAAAACTCATAAGCACTGAGATACATGCATCTGGCAGTCCAGCCCCAAAACACATGTACCCTGATGGTCTCCAGGCAGTCCTTGCATGAATCCTTGGGCAAGACATGGGACAGAGAATACCACCTTATAAGTCTGCCTCTCCAGGGTTTTTAGGTTGGTTAGCATATACTGCCCTGGCTGTAAGCAGTGTCTCCATTCCACTCCCGTAAATTATCAGGGCTTTGTCTCCTGGCCTGAGTGTCCTGAGAAGATACACACAGATTTATAGTGGGGTCTTTGTGATCTGGTAATGTCATTCTTACTGCTCTTTTCTAGTTTGCTCCTTTCAATGGTTCCCTCACCCAGACCTTTACCTCCCACTACCACACAGAACAATCTTGACTTTTCTGTTACAGATCTCTAGAGCAGTTTACAGTGTTTACTGGCATCGTGTTTACTTGTCAGATGCATTCAGGACTGGATTTGAAGCTAATTTAGTGCCTGCTCTTAAATGCAGAGAACCTATTGATGCACTGAACTCTCAAACTACAATCACATGAGTTTTATTTCTGTTCTTGGTACATTAACAGGAGCTCAAAGGTTTCCCTTTCTGTATGCCAAGTAGAACTGTAATCTCAGAGAAACTGAATATATCATGGTGTTAACCCATGCTTACTGCCAAATAGGATTGGAAGTCTTTTCTGTTTCCCCATGTTGTTAAGCTATTCTGAGCTACTTCTTCAGTACCAGTTTCAAGAAGCAGTTCTCAGGCATTAGACACAATCCAAAATATAGGAAAGCTGCTGTTTTATCCAGAAAACACAGCTGAAGAGTCTCACACAACAACTTAAAGCTTATGCAAGATGTGGCTTTGGTCTTTGACATGAAATTCAAACTCATTCTCACACTTTCTGAGAGCCTGTTTGATTTTGATAGTGGGGAACTGTGTTACTGAGACACTTCTACACTACAGAAAAATTGAATGCAATGTGTATGAGACAGAAAGGAGGCATTTTGCTGATCTGCATAAGTGATTAACTTGCTGTGTGACAGAAGCCTCAGTTCAGTGGCAATAAGGGTGCTGGGTTCTCAGACTTGCCTTCAGAGTACTACTGCACAGTGATTTCTAATGGTGTTACCTGTTAATTTATATATTAATTTTTATATTCTCTTTTTCCTTTTCATAGCTCCTACCTTTAATTCCTTTTTAATAATCCTACTTTAAAGTATGTGGAGGTTCATCTATCTTTTTTAATTGTAAGGAATTTTTAATTTGTTTCTTTCTTTGGAACTCCTGAGAAAAGAAGTTCACAACATGTATAGGTTCAGTAGGAAATCAGTCCTTTCTTTCCTTTCTTTGAAAGATTTCCATGTATTTTATGGGTATCCTGAAAATATAAAGGGATTTTTTTAGGATAACAGAGCTGTTACCCTGAGGGTGTTGACTGACAAAACCAACACACTGGTTTTCTTCACATTATTTATAAATAAAGTCCTTACTATCACTACTGATTCCTTAGGAAGAAAAGAAAAAACATGTGTTTTTACAAGCTTTTCCTGTGAAATTCAAAATTGTATAATTCTGCCAGTAAGGGATCAATTAGCCAAACTACTGTTGTCCACTCTTCTTTGCAAAAAAATGAAGTAAGACAAAGAGCAGGAAAACTTTCAGTTTTTCTGCGTAAGACCTTGTGGGTTTATGTGTGTGCATAGCTGTTAGACATAATAAAGCTTGATCCTGCACACATGATCTTCAGTCTCTGCAATCAGTTGATGAACTTAATTTTTTTCCTTTTTAAATGCAGGTATGAAAATTTACTCTGTCCTTTTCATGCTATGTCTTTTCAGTGATGTGATTGTTCAGTACACGTATGCAGACTTAGTCCTTTTACACTGATACATGTCTTTTCAAAGCAAGTATTTTAATAATTTAGATAGCAGCTGTGTAACTAAGAAATTTCTTTTCAGCTAGTAGCATAAATTTTACTATATTAAATTCATGTGATGATGAAGCTTATTAGGAATCTCATTTAACTGAATCTGTGAAGGTTGTACGTTGCAAAATTATGACAACTGTGAACTTCAGTGATGCTGGCTGACTAGAATACTTGTTGGACATGTATTTATAATAATCTTCTATGGAATGAAAAGTATATTATGCAGTGTTTTTTGATTGAAATGGTTCACAGACTTTCTGAAATAGAGACAATATCAGAGAAAGTTATTTGTACAGTTGAATTTTTTGTAAAACAGTGTGGTCTTACACTAATATGGAAGACAGTGAAATAGTGTTGTTCTGTATAACATCATAGATTTAGCTGAGTCATGAAATTAAAAGTAAGTGTGAGGTATAACATCAGTTATACACAGTTAACTAAGATGGTACACTGCAGTGGACATTTCTCCTTAGCTGCCTCATTCTTTCTTCTGAGTAGCCCTTGATTATTTGGAACAAGATCAAATGCCATGTAATGGAGCTGTTTCCATGGAATGGATTAACTGTCTAGTGATTAAATTGTTTTTGAGGCTTTATGTCTGTAGTTATACGAAACACCAGTTTGGAATTTTTTTGTTTTAATTTTTTTCCCTTCTTCACCTGTTGTTGAATATTGATTCTTCTTAGGTACTGCTAATGTTTTGGGAGACATAAGGAAAAAATCACTTATTCACTTTTGCAAGACAGCATAAGTAATCCTGTGAGAAAGAAAATTTGACCTTTCTGAAGTGAAGGTATTATACTGATATTTTGTGTTTGTTGCAAAAGGATGATCACTGAATTGAACTCTACCTTTCCTAAAACTGGGAACAAAATGTGACAAAGCTGCATGAGCTGCACTTCTCTTAAATGTGCCATGAGGCTGGGAACTATAAAGAATGCAGTTTCTTTGGTCTTAAGTCTTTGTATGCTACAGGAGAAAAGTGGAGATCAGGGCACCCAGATAACAGGTTTCAGTGACGCATTTTTGTGCTAGGTTTCAATTTTCAATTAACCTTTTAAAATTATGAAATAAAATATGCAAATACTTTACAAATATTACAGATTGAAGTATTTAATTTTCCCATGCTTCTAATCTGTATTCAGCTATAAAACTGATGTACATGACTGCCAATCCATTCCAGACAGACATTCCTCATTCTGTCACTGATTTCATTCCTTGTTGAAAAATAGCCCTTAAATATTCCTGAAGTTGCCATCATAGAAACACAGTACTCCTTTTGCAACTGTTAGTCCTGTCTTACCTGAGATATTGAAACCTACACAGTCTTAACACTAAACTGTCTGTGCTTTTCCTGCTTGCAGAATGACTTAGTCTAGTCCAGTATGTGGACTCTGCAAAATGTTTGTGTACTAACAGATTAATCATAGAATTATAGAAGTGTTTGGTTTGGAAGGGAATTTAAAGAGCATCCAGTGCCAACCTCCCCTACCCCACCACCCACATCCCCACACATCCCCCACCAGCCACCATGGGAACAGATGCCTTTTACTGAATCAGGTTGCTCAAATCCCTATCCAGTCTGGCCCTGAACTAAATTGAAAACCTTCTTGTAGGCCCTCTTTAGGTATTGGAAGGCTGCTATAAAGCAACCTGGATTCTTGTTTTTCCAGGTTGAACAATCCCAACTCTCTCAGCCTGCTGCCACAGGAGATGTACTCCAGCCCTTTGATCATTTTTGTGACCCTCTTCTGGACTCAGTTTAATAGGACCATGTCCTTCTTGTGCTGGGGACCCCAGGGCTAGATGCAGTACTCAAGGTGGGATCTCACCAGTCCAGAGTAAAGGAGGATAATCACTTCCCTCACCCTGCTAGCCACACTTCTCCTGATGGAGCTCAGGATATGGCTGGCTCTCTGGGCTGCAAGCATGCACAGCTGGATTATGTCCAGCTTCTCATCCCCCCACACCCCAAGTCCTTCTCCTCAGGGTTACTCGCAATCCAGTCTCTACTGAGCCTGTTTTTGTGCTTGGAGTTGCCCTAGAGAACCTTGCACTTGGCCTTGTTGAAGGTTCACACCAGATCTCCATCTCAAGGTTTGCACAGACCCCTCCCCTCTCAAGCCTGTCAATGTCCCTCGGGATGACATTTTTCCCTCCAGATTGTTGATTGCACCACACAACTTGGTGTCATGATCAAGCTTGCTGAGGGTGAACTTGATCCCACTGTCCATGACAAAGATGTTAAACAATACCAACTGCTGAGGAATGCCACCCTTCGCTTGTCTCTGCTTGAACATTGAGCCTTTGACCTCAACTCTTTTAGTGCAACAATCCAGCCAATTCCTTATCCACCAAGTGATTCACCCATAATATTCATGTCCCTCCAGTGTAGAGACAAGGATGTTATGTGGGACAGTATCAAATGATTTGCACAAGATGAGGTCAGTCGCTCTTCCCTTACCCACCACCTCTGTAACTCCGTTGTAGAAGGCTATCAAATTTTTCAGGCACAATTTGCCATTAGTGAAGTCATACTGGCAGTTACCAAGTCCATCCTTATTTTCCATGTACCTCAGCATAATTTTCAGGACAATCTGTTCCATGGTTTTTCCAGGCACAGAGGTGAGACTGACCAGACTGGAGTTCCCAGGTCTGCCTTATTTCCCTTTTAAAAGTGGGCATATATTTTTCCTTTTCTAGTTACTGAGAACTTTACTGGACTGCCACAACTTTTTAAATATGATGACTAGTGGCTTAGTCCCTTGCTTTTCCAGTTCCCTCAGGACCCATGAATTTATCTCATCAGGTCCTATGGACTTGTGCATCTTCAGGTTCCTTAGAGAGCCTTGAACCTGATCCTCTCCTACAGCTGGTGGGTTTACATTCTTCCAGTCCCTGCCTTTGCCTTCAGCAAATTACTGAATCTACTCTACCGGTGGAGGGTTTCTTTATAATTTTTGTCTGCTAAAATAGTGACTGGCTTTACTGGTTAAAAGAAGGGCACTCATGACGGAATCGTAATTTAGAACAATGCCAAATTGATGAAGAACACTGAAGAATATAAGAGATAATCCATGTCCCTGAGTTTGGTGACAAGTTCTCTGACTATTTCTATGAAAAATCAGTAGAGTTTTTACTAAAGTAAGTAAAAAGCAAGGTAACTTATTACAGTTTGTCAGTTAGGAATCCCACTTCTTTTGTATTTTCGATAAAGGGCCATTTTCTTACCTATTTTTTTTTGCATGCCTCTAGCACATAGCTCCATCTTGACTGATTTGGAAATACTTTGCCTGAAAATCTGACTTCTTTAGTTATACAGAATTTTTTGTTTGTTTGTTTGTTTGTTTGTTTGTTTTTTAGTAAATAAAAACAACTAAGCATTATTCAAATGCTGGTCACATTTTAACATCATGGAAGTGAGATTGGATTTATAATGAAACACATCTTCATGGTGTGTCTTTCAAGTGAAAACTCTATCAGCACAAATGTAATAATACAAATTATTATAATAAAAAATTGTCTCATCACATTGCTTCTGTGAACTGAGGTCTACCTTGCAAGAACATGAGAATAAAGTAGTATGTGGTACTACCTAGAGTTTAATAGCAAATGGTTTGGGGAAAAATTCTGAGAGATCATCATATCAACCTCTAGCTGTCAATGTTTCAGAGAGTTTCAAGGTGGTTATAGAGTATGGGGATATTTATATTGAAGGGGTAGAAGAGTGAATAGTATAGAAAAAAAATGAAGAGGTGGAAGACACAAGATAAAAGACAGTCACAACTTGTGTTGCCATAAGCCTTAATATAGTTGTAGGTTTTAAGGTAGTTTTATGTAGTTTTATAGTCTTCTGCATTTGAAAAATAGTTTGTAACCCCTGTACCAAATACTTAGGCTAGATTTTAACTTCTGTGTCACATTTTTGAAGCCTGTTTTTGTGCTAAGGGGGAGATATTAGGCTGTATTCAGATAGCTATTAGAACATGTTATAGTCAAAATACAATATTGTTTAGTCATAGTATAAAGATGAGGTTAGGGCTGCTGGAAGAACTCCAAATAGAAGACATAATGTGATGAAGATGAGGGTAGAGGGAAGAAGGAGTGGTCTTAGGACCACTGACTCAATTTCAGGGGGGTGTATCAGGGGGGTGGTTTGAGATAGTTTGTAGGATGGGTCAATTAGACATTGGATATGTGTCTTAGGATACTTAGGTAGGGTCATAAATTTGTAGATTCTGTATGCCGGGGCACGTGCGTGTCATGTACTTTAATTGCTGAAGCTTTACCTGAACTTTTAGTAAAAGATCTTTTCTCTGCCTTACCCTGTCGTGGAAGTATTTCTTCCTAGGAATTCCAGGCAACACTTGTAGAGTCATTTACAGGGCAAACTGGAAACGGGATTAGTGAAATTACAGACTAGACTTGAGGATGTCCAGATAAGGAAAAGAGAAGGGAGAAGGGGCACAAAGGAGTAGGTAAATTAAAAAATTCAAGTAATAGTGAAATCTAAAATTTTTTAAATTATGACAAATTGTGAGGCATGGTAACATCTTGAAAAAGGATAGTGACAAAGCTGTAAGATTTTTTTTTTTTTTTTATTAAGTAAATGTTAGAAGATGGTATAGATAAAATCAGAAAGTGCATAAATTAACTCCTTTAATTGAGACAATATAGCATTACCATTTTATTTGTTCTATAAAGCTGTGAAGGGTGCTTTTTGTGATCAGGGCTAGAGATAACTATGCTGGAATCTGAATGTGTAAGCTTAATAAATAACTTCTATCAGGAATAGTCCTATCAAAGTCAGGAGAGATAATTGTGGAGTGAGCTCTATACTGTGTGACTAAGAGTAATGTGATCTGACTTATTAATCTGTAAAGCTCTTGGTAGCAGGAGAAGAGCCAAATCAATATGGAACTGAGGATTATTCCTAAGAAATTCAGTTATCATTGATGATGAAGTAGCTAATCTAGATAGTTACTGTGAACATGACAACTGTGGTAAGATATGATTGAATATTCACTGAACTGTTGTTTATACATGAAATCATGTTTTACAGTGATATAAATCTCACTCTAAACCCTGAATAAGGGTATATGTGTGAAAGAAGACAACGGAGCACTGCAATTAATAAAATGTGGTAGTGACTATTTGCTTGCCTCAGCAGGCTGGCAATGGCTGTTGCATAGCACAGACATCACCTTACCTGACCTCAGACCTCACCTCCCAAGGGATCACAAGCAAGGGACAAAACTGCAAGTCACAGGAGGATGCCATGTTGTCATGGGTGTCATGCATGTATCTGGGAGGAGCTGGTGTGAATTAGAGCAGGTGCCAAGGGCTATCTGCAGTTTTGGGCATTCAGCCACCTCTGTGTTAGCTATAAGTATCCTTTTTGGCAATGCATATTCCCATGACTGCTTATGGCAGTAATGAGCCAGCAGCCAATAAGAGTGGTGGTGCATTCCTGCTGAGAAACATCAAATGGTGAGGAACTTTGCAGCAAAGGGTGTTCGTGGATGAGGTTGATCCATGGACTAAATCTGATATGCTGGGCACTTCCATGGTATTTCCTTACATCAGTGGCTAGGAAAGCTGCTACACATTGGTTTTCCTGTGCATAAAACAAGTATGTTAAATGTCAAGCAATCTTCCAAAGACACACCTCCTTGCTTTGCCACCCTGATATCAACCAGGCTGTCATGGACATCTGTTCAGAGGTTCTGTTTGTGTAGGAACATAATTGCATGAGTGTGTTACTGTTTGGGAAATGTAAACTGATAAATTCTGATACATGTTAATAAACGTAATTTTTATGAATTTGTATGTGCTTTTGAGCTTGAGAGCATCAAAGGTAGAGTTACACGGTGTGCTTTTTTCAGCTGGCATACAGTTAACTTTCTTCACAGTGTCTAGTATTTTGGATTTGTGCTGAACACAGGGATGGTAATATAGAAGATGCTTTTGTTACTGTTAGGCAGTGCTCACACAGAGCCAAGGCCTTTTCTGCTTCTCATACTGCCACACTGGCAAGAAAGTTGGGAGTGCATGGGAGGCTGGGAGGAGACACAGCCACGACAGGTGACCCAAACTGACCCAAGGGGTATTCCAGACTGTAGGACATCATTCTTGGTATATAAAGTGGGGAGAAGAACAAGGAAGAGGGAGACATTTGGGGTGTTGATGTTTGTCTCCCCAAGTCATTGTTATGTGTGATAGAGCCCTGCTCTCTTGGAGACAACTGAACATCTGCCTGGCCATGGGAGGCAGTGAATTTATTCTTTGTTTTATTTTGCTTGTGTGCACAGCTTTTGCTTTCCCTATTAAACTGTCTTTACCTCAAACCACGAATTTTTCAGCTTTTATCCTTCTGATTCTTTCCCCAGTCCTGCTGGGGAGTGAGTGAGTGGCTGCATGGGGCTTGGCTGGTGACTGGGGCTAAACAATATGGCTAATGCCATATGGGAACTAATACCTCTACTGTAGACCTCATAGAGATCTTGGTTTCTGAACCTGATCTGCATTTTCTTAAAATG
>VXBX01001521.1:22070-35023 GCA_013400415.1 Scytalopus superciliaris
AATATTTACTAAACAGTTCTGTGGTCCATTAGTCCAACTTTAAACTGCACAATAATATTTCCAGTTCAGCTGCTTGCAGACAAAAATGGCTGATTTTTTTGGTTTTGGTTTTGTTTGTTTCTTTTTTTCATTTCTGCTCAGGAAAAAGAGTAAAAGCTTTCTTTTTCCCCTTCCCTTGTATTTTCATGATTTAGAGGCCTATACTTTAAGCACAATGCAGTAACTCAAGTAATCATGAAAAATGCCTCTCCCTTTAAATTCTTTGCACTGAATATACAATTAAAGGAGTCTTTCCCTGACTTGAGAACTCAACTGGGAGATTATTCTCTTCCCCCCAAAACCTCACATTCCAGCTTCTGGTCTTCTCAATCAAGTAGAAGTATAATCGTTTTCATGTTTAAAGTGTCTCTTCTGCATAGTGTGGAGCAAAGGAGAACATCACATTTACTGATTAAGGATGGATTTATTAGCCTGTCCACAGCCTACACGTACTCCAAAGAAGACAAGTTTTAGATAATTAACTCAGATTCCTTTCCTCAAAGTAAACAACATGGTTATTTCAAAATTACAGGGACATGTTAGATTGGTCAGGTAGCAAGGGACAGTATTTCATTTCAGGGTATGTTAATGCATTTAATATTGTAATTTTTAAACTGAAACAAAACATTTTGATATCTCAGAAATGTGATAGAGATCCCCAGTAAAAATTCCATGATTTCTTTTTCTTAAACAACACTGCTCTGAATTGGAACAAAAATATTTGATTTTGTTTTGCTTTGCATGAATTCTTATGAACTTGTTATAGATACTGTGACAAATTGGAGGAGCCAATTTGTATATAAAAATTGAATTTATTAGTAAACAAATTAGCAAGCAATAAGAGAGCAAAACAGCGCTGGGCAGCCGGGGAGGCAGTGCTCCGCCAAAGGCCTGCACCTAAAACGGGGAAGGAGTCCTTTATTTATACAGTTTCTGGTTCTTATCTGTGTCGGCCGGTATCCTCTGCGTTGTGTGTGCGCCTGCGCCGGTGGTCGTAATCTGCCTCTTTGGGGGTCGCTGGGATGAAGGCCTGAAGTCTTTCTCAGCCATTCTCTGGGAAGTCTCATCCCTGTTCTTGTGAAATCTCTCTCTCTCATCAGCACCCAGTTGTGTATTCTACTGGATACTCACCTGAGACTGTCTCCACTCCCTACATGCTTTAGATAACTGAGGAATGTCTCAACTCCTGCATGCGATTTCAGGAACAAAGTTAACCCATTCATTACAAACTGACAGTTTACAGCAGAGCTCTATGGCATGCAGATCTAAGTGTATGGCTCTCTTTACACTTTATGTAAATCTTGCAAGTACTGTTTAAATCAAAATCTCACTTTGGTTTAATGGCCTGTTTTACTTTCTTCACATAAATGTAGACATCAAGTATACAGTGAAACCCATCTGAGTATGAAGTTGTGTGAAAAAAAAAAAAAACTGCTCTGCTTTTATTTCACTATATAGTAGGCACAGTTTAAAACGTTTTTATTATGTTTCTGTTCCCATAAAATTTAAATACAGTATTTTTAGAAAACTCTATGTCAAAATATTCTTGAGTCTTGATCTATCAGTTCATCATGCATTTTCTCTAAATTATTTTCTTTTGAGGAATACAAAGTATAAGTCTTTTAACTGGCTTGCATGCTCATTTTCATTTGTTTTTAAAGAATATCACTTGTAACTAGCCTTTTTGTCTAGCACAGCATTTCACATATTAGTTGATTCTGAGGGGCTTGGAAATAGGAATATACTGAAAAATCCCTAAATCTTCTGGAAGATGCGAGGCTGCTAAAAATGTTTGAAATTGATTTTTTTAAGTGTCAGAAACTTATTTAAGTTGCCAAGAGGCTTTGTGTTTGTAGAGAGAGAACAAGGAAGAATTATGTCTCAGGTTATGAAAGATCTTGCTTTAAAAAAAAAAAAAAAAAGTTATGTTAATAGTCTGTTAAAAATCTGTGAGGAGTGCAATTGTTAAGCATATTAGTGGCTCTGGTTTATTGTGTAATCATGTGCAGCATTATGTTTAAGTGCTGCCCAGATTAGATGTTCAAAGGCTAAAGCTTTCCGTTGTGTGCAGGGCTTGGCTTCACAAAACCCACACTCTATTTAAAATTCACTTTTGTTTCAAATTGAGAGCCTAAGTGCTGCATAAGGCTTTGTCAGACTGTATGTATGGAGGTGAAAGAAGTCAATGAAAAAATCAGTGTGATCTTCAAAATTGTCTAAATGCCTTTCACCCTCACTGTCGAAAGGATAAGTCTCTTACTTTCTTTTGAAAATCTCTGATTTTACTTGTTACAATTATGTCTTCTGAAGATAAATGTGAAAAGTCAAGTGAAAAATACGGCTAAAAAGTCAGATAATACGGTACGGATTCAGCTATAATGTACAACCAAACTATAAACATAAAATGATTTTTTAAATGTTTGTTTTAATTCATGAGCAGCAGCCAGCTGGTTACTTTATTCTTATTCATAGCCGTGTATGACTAGTTGTATGCCAGAGTGCATAAGTACAATCAGTGGACTACTTCAGGGTTTGTTTCCAGTAAAAATTAATGTATCATTACTATTGAGGAAAACTCAGATGACATATTCTGTTGACATCTGTAAACACCTGCAAGATTTAAGTGTGAAAATTTAACAGCCTGTCCAAAATATTGTGGATTTCTGTGGAAGCCTTTATGTTGTCTTTAGTTCTAGTATTTAATTGTAGAAATGCTTCACAATAGTTTTAGCAAGATTCCAGTGGCAAAAATTACATCTAAACGAGCCAGATACTTCTCTAACTTGTTAATGGATTGTGTGCTAGTGAGCCATCTTCAACATTAAGGCTTCATACTAAGCTTTGTTGAGTTACTGAATGTGTGTTGCTGGGAATGCTGAATAATGGCTTGATTTTTGAAAACTTAGTCTATAATCCAATTTGTTTAAAGGAACATTTTTTTTCATGTGGCAAAAATTAAAGTCTAGCAGATATTTAATTTTAAAAATCTGAACTTTCAATACTGTCATCCTATTTATTGCTAAAAGTTCAATATGTTGAAATATTAATGTCATGATTGCCTGGAAAATGTCCTTTATTTTGATAACACACTGATTTTTTGAAACAAATGTCTCTGAATATGGCTAATTATTGCCAGTAAACAGTAGTTAAGACTGTTAGTGTAAAGGGCAAGAAAAGCAAATAGTACAAGTTGAGAACCATTATTTATACTGTTACTATAGCAAAACAAATTTTTGTTAAATTATGTATTATAAATTACCTATTATTTAGTAATTCAATTCGTAATTCTACTGATAAATTCTTTTTAAAATTATAGCACTCAGTAAAGATAGGTGGGCAAGCACACTGTAAACTTTCTTTTCTCTTCTTGATTCAAAGAATTTCCTCTTCAGATAGGGGAAAAGCACTTTGCATTATCCTGCTGAAAATACCATAGTAAATATGATAAATGCAATGGAGATTTGTGGCATGAATTCTCATTTGCTGTTACATGGACTGACACAGCAACACTTTGCATAGATTAAATCCTGCTTTTTATGATTCATCATTACCAAGAATGACTATGGGGAAATAGAGAATTTGTGAAATTTTTCCTCCAGGAAATCCCATTCATAAAGATCTTAAGATTGAGCCTGTCTTTATAAGCATCTGCTCTGTGTGCAGATAACATTTAAATAGATGGAATATAATTTTCAATTATTTGAGTTTCATTTACTGATGTTGGAAGGTATGGTCGGCTTGTTTCTTTTTGCACACCAGTGTGTGTGCACCTTCATTTCTCTGTCAAAATACATGCTTTCTGAAAAAAGTTGTTGCCATATAACCATGTTCCTGCAACACTTGAGCATAAGGAACTTGCACATGAGACAAGCTAGAGATTATGGGGATCTGTGGCTTGCAATTTAGCAGGACAAACAAAAGGTCAAATTTACCCATATTAGTCTTTCAATTATTGATGAGTATCACAAGAAATGCTGACAAGTTTGTTTCTGTGAAGCTTTCATTTAGATAGTTTTTAGAATATCCTAAAATACAAGGTATGCAAAAAAAAAAAAAAGGGCTGAATGTGGGGATATTTTTAAAAATTGAGATTGAATATCTCCCTTTGTATTTCAGCCATGCTTAGAACTAAGCATTTTTCTGGCAAGGTCATACTTTGTTGTACGTGTGGCTCAGGGCCAGTTCATGTTATTGATCAATGCCTTAGATTGGCTTGTTAAATCGTTCTGCAGAGGAAGAGAACTGGTATTAAGAGAGGGAAAAAAGGATAAGAAAGACAAAAAGGTAGAGAAAACATATACTAAAGATATTTTAATATATTCAGTTTATGACAAAAGTTCAGACTTGTGAAACCAGTAAGGAGGCTGGCCCTAATAGCTCTGTTTGCATTACAGTTATGTATTTGTCAAGGAAATAATGGGAGAACAACTTCAATGAGGTGAGAGCAGTAGCAGTTTATTCCCGTAGCTGTAGGAGAGGGCATAGAGCAGCAGAGCGCCAGGCTCTGCTGATGCGAGCTCTGCTCAAATAGTGCAGTTATGCTGTTTATATAGCTTTAGGGTAAACGCTCTTTTCTTCACCAAGCCTGTCAGATAAGCAGGAAGTGGTAAATAACAGCAGTTGAAATCCTTCAGATAAGCAAGCTCCAGGCAGTACATCCTTTTACAAACATTCCTTTTATGAATAATCCACTCATTTGTTAATTTAATAGTGGTGACTGGCAAGACCATTACCTGCAAATATTTTTTAACCAATAACTGCTAAGACCTATGAGACAACAACTATTTTGCTTCCATATTTCCCCTTTTGAGACCTACAATCTAACGCCATTTTTCACTTAAATATCTCAAGTACGGCCAAAGGGCCACAGAAGCCCTGCTCATGACTTCTGGGAGCTCAAGATCAATCACTCCTTGGACTGTGTTGTCACATTCTTGTCTCTAAGTTTTTTAATTTAGTTTGGTCATTAGTCCAAGCACTTCTTTCCTTCTGTTCTGCAACATCCCCAATATATTCGGCATCATGAGTAACGAACCTAGTAGCCTTCTGTGATGGAGTGACTAAATCAGTGGACAGGGAAAGGGCTACAGATGTCATTTATCTGGAATTCTGTAAAGCCTTTGACATGGTCCCACACAACATTCTCCTCTCTGAATTGGAGAGAGATGGATTTGATGAGTGGATGTTAGATGGATAAAAAAGTGGTTGTACAGTCACATTCAGAGAGTAGTGGTCAATCTCTCAGAGTCCTGACAGACAACAGTAACTAGTGGTGTCTCTTAGGGGTCCATATTGGGACCAATGTTATTTAGTATCTTCATTAATGGCATAGATGAAGGGATTGAGTGTACCCTCAGTAAATTTGCAGATGTCACCACGCTGAGTGCAGTTGGCAAATCTGAAGGTCAGAATGCCATCCAGAGGGACCTGGACAAGCTCAAGAAGTGTAACAATTGAATGTCATGATGTTTTACAAGACTCAGTGCAAGGTGCTGCACCTGGGTCAGGGCAACCCTTGACATCAATAGAGGCTGGGGATGAACAGATCAAGAGAAGATCATGTTGCGACGGACTTGGAAGTACTGGGGGATGAGAGGCTGGATTATCCACCACATAAGCCAGCAATGTGCCCTTGCAGCTCAGAATGCCAACTGTCTTCTGGACTGCACCAAAAGCAGAGTGTCCAGCAGGGTGAGGGAGGGTATTCTGCCCCTCTACTCNCTCAGTAAATTTGCAGATGTCACCACGCTGAGTGCAGTTGGCAAATCTGAAGGTCAGAATGCCATCCAGAGGGACCTGGACAAGCTCAAGAAGTGTAACAATTGAATGTCATGATGTTTTACAAGACTCAGTGCAAGGTGCTGCACCTGGGTCAGGGCAACCCTTGACATCAATAGAGGCTGGGGATGAACAGATCAAGAGAAGATCATGTTGCGACGGACTTGGAAGTACTGGGGGATGAGAGGCTGGATTATCCACCACATAAGCCAGCAATGTGCCCTTGCAGCTCAGAATGCCAACTGTCTTCTGGACTGCACCAAAAGCAGAGTGTCCAGCAGGGTGAGGGAGGGTATTCTGCCCCTCTACTCNCTCCAGGAAATCCCATTCATAAAGATCTTAAGATTGAGCCTGTCTTTATAAGCATCTGCTCTGTGTGCAGATAACATTTAAATAGATGGAATATAATTTTCAATTATTTGAGTTTCATTTACTGATGTTGGAAGGTATGGTCGGCTTGTTTCTTTTTGCACACCAGTGTGTGTGCACCTTCATTTCTCTGTCAAAATACATGCTTTCTGAAAAAAGTTGTTGCCATATAACCATGTTCCTGCAACACTTGAGCATAAGGAACTTGCACATGAGACAAGCTAGAGATTATGGGGATCTGTGGCTTGCAATTTAGCAGGACAAACAAAAGGTCAAATTTACCCATATTAGTCTTTCAATTATTGATGAGTATCACAAGAAATGCTGACAAGTTTGTTTCTGTGAAGCTTTCATTTAGATAGTTTTTAGAATATCCTAAAATACAAGGTATGCAAAAAAAAAAAAAAGGGCTGAATGTGGGGATATTTTTAAAAATTGAGATTGAATATCTCCCTTTGTATTTCAGCCATGCTTAGAACTAAGCATTTTTCTGGCAAGGTCATACTTTGTTGTACGTGTGGCTCAGGGCCAGTTCATGTTATTGATCAATGCCTTAGATTGGCTTGTTAAATCGTTCTGCAGAGGAAGAGAACTGGTATTAAGAGAGGGAAAAAAGGATAAGAAAGACAAAAAGGTAGAGAAAACATATACTAAAGATATTTTAATATATTCAGTTTATGACAAAAGTTCAGACTTGTGAAACCAGTAAGGAGGCTGGCCCTAATAGCTCTGTTTGCATTACAGTTATGTATTTGTCAAGGAAATAATGGGAGAACAACTTCAATGAGGTGAGAGCAGTAGCAGTTTATTCCCGTAGCTGTAGGAGAGGGCATAGAGCAGCAGAGCGCCAGGCTCTGCTGATGCGAGCTCTGCTCAAATAGTGCAGTTATGCTGTTTATATAGCTTTAGGGTAAACGCTCTTTTCTTCACCAAGCCTGTCAGATAAGCAGGAAGTGGTAAATAACAGCAGTTGAAATCCTTCAGATAAGCAAGCTCCAGGCAGTACATCCTTTTACAAACATTCCTTTTATGAATAATCCACTCATTTGTTAATTTAATAGTGGTGACTGGCAAGACCATTACCTGCAAATATTTTTTAACCAATAACTGCTAAGACCTATGAGACAACAACTATTTTGCTTCCATATTTCCCCTTTTGAGACCTACAATCTAACGCCATTTTTCACTTAAATATCTCAAGTACGGCCAAAGGGCCACAGAAGCCCTGCTCATGACTTCTGGGAGCTCAAGATCAATCACTCCTTGGACTGTGTTGTCACATTCTTGTCTCTAAGTTTTTTAATTTAGTTTGGTCATTAGTCCAAGCACTTCTTTCCTTCTGTTCTGCAACATCCCCAATATATTCGGCATCATGAGTAACGAACCTAGTAGCCTTCTGTGATGGAGTGACTAAATCAGTGGACAGGGAAAGGGCTACAGATGTCATTTATCTGGAATTCTGTAAAGCCTTTGACATGGTCCCACACAACATTCTCCTCTCTGAATTGGAGAGAGATGGATTTGATGAGTGGATGTTAGATGGATAAAAAAGTGGTTGTACAGTCACATTCAGAGAGTAGTGGTCAATCTCTCAGAGTCCTGACAGACAACAGTAACTAGTGGTGTCTCTTAGGGGTCCATATTGGGACCAATGTTATTTAGTATCTTCATTAATGGCATAGATGAAGGGATTGAGTGTACCCTCAGTAAATTTGCAGATGTCACCACGCTGAGTGCAGTTGGCAAATCTGAAGGTCAGAATGCCATCCAGAGGGACCTGGACAAGCTCAAGAAGTGTAACAATTGAATGTCATGATGTTTTACAAGACTCAGTGCAAGGTGCTGCACCTGGGTCAGGGCAACCCTTGACATCAATAGAGGCTGGGGATGAACAGATCAAGAGAAGATCATGTTGCGACGGACTTGGAAGTACTGGGGGATGAGAGGCTGGATTATCCACCAAATAAGCCAGCAATGTGCCCTTGCAGCTCAGAATGCCAACTGTCTTCTGGACTGCACCAAAAGCAGAGTGTCCAGCAGGGTGAGGGAGGGTATTCTGCCCCTCTACTCCACTCTGGTGAAACCCCACCTGGAGTGTTGCATCCAGCTCTGGGGTCCCCAACACAAGAGGGACATCAACCTGTGAGACCGAGTCCACAGGGGACCACCAAGATGGCTGGAGGGATGGAGTACCTCTCCTGCAGGGAAAGGCTGAGACAACTGGGATTGTTCAGCCAGGAAACAAGAAGGCTTTAGGGTGACCTGATTGCAACCTTCCAGTACCTGAAGGAAGGCTACAAGAAATACGGAGAAGGACATCCTAAAGAGCACATAGTGACAGGATAAGAGGGAATGGTTTCAGACTGAGAGTGGATTTAGAATACATATTAGGAAGAAATTCTTTCCTGTGAGGATGTTGAGGCACTGGAATAAGTTGCCTAGAGAAATTTTGTCTGCTTCATCCCTGGAAGTGTTCAAGGCCAGGTTGGATGGAGCTCTGAGCAACCTGATCTCGTGAAAGGTGTCCTTGCCCATAGTAAGGCAGTTGGAACTAGATGATGTTTAATGCAAACCATTCTACGAGTCCATGATCATTATTCTGTTTTTTGCTTGAGCATCTTTGCACATACCAGTTTGCCACAATTCATGATGAACTGAAACAATGCATACACAACAATCAAAGCTAATAATCTGAACAAATTGTACTTCAGTGCTGTTTTAGGCAGCTTTTCCTAAACATATTTCCAAGTCTTGGAGCCATCCCCTCCAGTCAAGAAACATTTCTCTTGACAGAAAAATGTAGCATCTAAAGTTGATCCCAAATAATATGTACATTATGTTAATTTTTATTTTCTGATCTTGGTCTGCACATGTACAGCAGGTGGTGTTAACTGTTACACATTTTCCTACTTAAGTGATGAGTATAGGATCTAAAATCATTCTGTTTTGCAGGGTTACTTGTGATGCTTGTTTTACCTCTATCTATAAGGCTGAGACAGCATTACCAATCTTTTATGTTACAGCAGAATTTTTACAGTAACTTTTTCTAATTTCTGATTCTTCTGGCTATGAGAGGAATGTTTATGCAAACAGACAGAAGTCAGCTTGTCAAAGAAGTGGATTTCCCAATGTGTTTTTTTATTATATTTGCTACCTTGGATAAGTTGTGCCCATAATTCCTGATTAGATCTGGATGTATAGGGACCTCAGGAAGAAAAGTCTGATGAACAAGTCCCTGTCCAATTAACTGACAGTGTCTCCTAGCCACTAGAGCCACGCAACTTGCAAAATCGTTCATTTCCTAACATCTAATCCTATAAATGATTCTTACAGACTAGTGCATGACCAGCAATACAAACACAAACAAACAAAAACAAACAAACAAACAAACAAACAAACAAACAAACAAACGAAGTTCAAATCAAGCTACAATTTACAGCTTCAAATGACAACAATAGTCCTGAAAGCTTATTTGCAGGATTGCAGTTTGCACTTAAGTTGGCATTGGTTAAAAGGAAGTTCATCCGGACCACTCATCTGTGGTCTCACAGGTGAGACACTTTGCCTTGTGTCTGCTGGTGGTGTGACTCCTTCACATGGGGAAGTGGACCTGGCTAGAAGAACCCCTTGCACTTGACTGCAGTATTGGTAATTGCCTGTACCTAAATAAAATCCCTTCCAGTGCATCGGCATGTTTTTGCTGGTGATGTTTTTTTTTCACCTGTTTATGAAAAGTCCTTATGCATTTCATTAACAATTAATGGTATTGTAGAACAGCACCATCTGTGAGTTGTAAGATGGCCTGTACAGGAGTTAAGGGTGCTGTATAAGACAGACACCTTTTTCTACCCATTAAAATATCTCATGGTATGACAACCTATGTTTTCTATTCACAATGCTTCCTTTGTACATTATTTTGAGAAGTACACATCCAGACATTTGAGGCCAGTCTGTGTGCAAACAGTTACCAATTTAATTTTCAATTTGTGCTGCTGCCTTCTGTTGTTTTGTTGGAAAGGTGTCCAAGCAATATGAAGATTCAAGAATGAGAGCAAAACTATCAAGCTTCAGTCCTTTACACTGGCCATTTCTGACAAACTGAAAGTCTCTTCATGGTCATTCAACGTACAAAATGTCTTCATAACAACTTCAACATCTTTATAAATGTCTTGGATGTAGGACTTGAAGATATACAAAGTTTGCAGATAATACTAAATTAGGAGGAGCTGTTGACTCCCTCAAAGGCAGACAGGCCCCACAGAGAGACAACAAATCATAGGGCTGTGCAATCACCAACTGTATGAGGTTTAACTAGGGAGAAATCCCTGGGTGCATCACAGCAGTTGTATGGGGTTACCTGCTTCATCCTTAAATACCTAATCTCAATCAGTCATGGTTGAGTAGATAATTTAGAATATATTCAGTATGAACCAAAATTTAAAACAATTTAATTGCAGTTTTGGGATACTGGCACTTTCCCTTGTCTGGCTTCTGTTTGCCCTGCCTGAGTATCAGCTCTCCTCTCTGTTGCTGAGGTGTCTCTCCAGTTTAACAGTCACCAGACATATACAGAGAAATGGACAAGACCCTCGGGAATGTGCTTCCAATCAAAATGTCTAGCACCAGCCTACCATGCCAGCACAGAGCACTGGCGCACCAGGAAGCTCCATCTGGATGCTGGCAACTGAGCTGCAGCCCGATCTGCAACCCTCCATCTTGAGGGTTTCAGGAAGGGTCGTACCTCTCACAAGAGTGCCAGAGACTTTCAGTAGGGAGCAGCCCCCAGCCAAGCAGGGTGTAGGAGTCCAAGTCATGGCACTGTCTTCCACCTTGAGAATATGGAAATTCAATTTAGATGAGTTCAGAGCAGGAACAGTTTATTGCTACAGTAGAGACCACATACCAACAGCATGACAACCTCTGCTGATGTGGGCTCTGCCCAAATGGGACCATTATGGGGTTTATATACCTTTAGGATGCACAATTTGCTCTTGATCAAACCCTGTTAGCTAAGTGGAAGTGGTAAATAACAAGTCTGGCTGAAATTCTTCTTAAAAGGAGTCTCCAGAAACTACCTTCTTTTACAGATAATCTATTCCTTTGTTAATTAAATGATGCTGACTGGCAAGACCTTTAGGTGCAAATGTTAACTCTAAGTCTTGCAAAGGCCTGTGAGACATTAACTATTTTGCTTCCATATGTACTACTACAGTTCAACAAGGAGATACAATCTTGCTGATAGGCAGGTTTTGCCAACATCTTAGCTACAAGAAAGTGACACAGATGGCAGAAGGCAACTGATTGAAATTTTACAACTCTGCTGAAATGAGTGGAACTGCATGAACTTGCAATGCAAACAGATTTTCAACCACTTCATATATTGTACTTTTAAAAAACAGCTGCCTTTGTGATTCTGTTTTCAGAAGTGTTATTGCTGCCTTCATGAATGCAGTTGTTTAGCAAAGCATTAGACATCTAGAATTCTTATCTTCGTAGTATATGGAATCTTGCAACTGAATTTATATCTCTCTATAACATCTCAGGCAGTTACAAAGATTTCTGAGGTGAAGTGTTTAAAGGCTGATGAATCAGCTCAGTTTTATAGTCTAAAAAANTTAGCAACCTGATTCATAGCAAAGATCAGCTCCACAGTATTAATCATCACAATTACATGTACAAAGAAGTAAGTCGTCAAACTAATGGCCTGAGTGAGCTATGAGGATGCAATATCAAGGGACTAATGCCATATATTTAGGGCTAGTGGCTGGAGTGCATGGTGACACTTGGTGGTGGAGATGACAGTGATCAGGCCCGAGAGCTGTAGGGCAGGAGAAGCCAGAGCCAACCTGGGTTTGTCCTCTTTTTTCTTTAGCTTTCTTTGATGAGACCTCATGGTTTTAGGTTATTGCCATTGCCTGAAAGAGAGTCTCTACTTATCTTGTTTTCTTATGTGTTGCTAGAAATCATTGTCTATGTAGAGGGATGCCCTGCCTGTTCATAGTTGCCTCTGTTTATCCTGTCCTTTGTCTGCCACCTTTTTATCCCTGATTGTCTCTTCTAGGCAGCTGAACCTGTATATCCCACTTCAGTGATCACATTGTTCATATAGGTATGCAAAACTGTGTTTGGCTATGCCATGACAAAGTTAGAAAATATTTACATGTTGTTGTTATTTTTTCTATTTTAATACCTTTATACTGATATTTAAGGTTAATTTTATCCTTTTGGATATGAATTTACTGGTGTTACAGACTTCCGTTTTGCTACAGTCATGCATTTTTCTCCAGCAAGTATGCTGTTAGCTATCCTGCCACACAGTACCTGCAAGCAGTTACAGCTGCACACAGTGTATTAAGACAATGCCCAGTAAAATAAGTTTGCTCCAATATCATGTTCGCAATTATTGCTACAAGAATGTCTTGGTTGTAGCTATCACTTGTACCTGCATGCTTCATGTAGCCAGGCATGGTGTGCCCCATATTCTCCTGAGAATGGCAAAAGGAAATAAATCTTTCATGGATACCACAGCAAGATGGAAATTGTTATGCTTTAAATATTTTCTCACTGTTGCTTTGTCTCTTGTCTGACCTCCGCAAAGAAAACCAGAGTTAAGAGAACTTTCCATTTATAGACCCACAGCTGTGGTACTTGCTAATGAGTTCTCTCATTACTGCCACATTTAGTAAGATTTGTCACTGAATTGATTTTTCGGTGTTTTTTTTTTTCCCTCCCCAAACATTGGGTGGGGTTTTTTTTGTTGTTTGGTT
>VXBX01001523.1:0-23826 GCA_013400415.1 Scytalopus superciliaris
ATATTTATATTTATGCCTGTCAGTTAACTTTGCTTCAAACTTCACATTTGCACAAGT
Organism: Scytalopus superciliaris; assembly: GCA_013400415.1. Lineage (NCBI taxonomy): Eukaryota > Metazoa > Chordata > Aves > Passeriformes > Rhinocryptidae > Scytalopus > Scytalopus superciliaris. The sequence continues at coordinate 58 of VXBX01001523.1, forward strand.
GAAAGGCAATTCTTTTAAGCTTCACGTCTCTACATAAAATACACGATGCAGTTCTAGTAAGTGACACCTCTCCTGACCCCACTAAAGTTTAGAATGTCGCACACAGGTGTAGAGAAATGCCTTACTACCAGTAATGACCATTATGTTTTCCTGAATCTGTAGATTATAACCAGATACTGGATCTCTTCCAGTCTAAACAGAAGCCAAAGTTTATTCATATGATGGCTAGAAAAAAATAAAAATAAAATTTGAGGTGACTTCAATGTGAGCCAAGTAGTGTAATGAACCTATAAAATGCTTAGTGAGATGCAGTCAGGCTTGCAGATGTGTTTACAAAAAGGAATGTTCTAGTTTCATATTTATTATGAGCTTTCTCTGATTTAAGACTACTGTATATTGAAACTGAGTAAACAGATCTTTATTTACATAAACGTGAGCATATCAAAGCAAAACTAAACTGAAAAAAAAGTCTTTCAGAAAAGTATTATCTTCAGTAAGCTTTCTGTAATTAGGGAATAAAGAAACCTCATTGAACCCAAGAAACTATTCAGAAAGGCTATTAGAAAAAAATCAATACCCTTAAAAATAGTAATGCAAAGATGGGATTCTAAAATGCTGTTTGTTGGATTCTGACTGCATGAAACCATCAAAGTGCAGCACTCCAGTAACATTTTAATAACACATTCAGGTGGTAATATAATAGATTATATGCTTTTTGCATTATAGTCCAGATGTCTTGATGCATAATTCTAGTGCATGAAGAAAGAATTCTTATAAGTAACCTTCCATAAGTGGGTCTTTGCTTCTCCAGTAGCTGAAATATAGAATGTTGATGAGACCACTCTGTTATCAAAGCAAAGGAAGAACCACTGCATTGTAAGACCAAAAGCAGTGATAGAGCAGGATTCTATACTCATTTTCAAAAGTGCAGATGACTAAACCAAATACAAAGCAAGGGATATTTGGGTCCTTAAAAATGTAATTCTGTTCTCTAAATGTTAGTCGGAGACTAATGACTTCAGGAGTGAGTAGTCCTAGACCAAATGGATTTTGTCAATGAGATACTAAGCATTTTCTTCCATACATTGAGCAAAGTCAAATACAACCAATCCCAAAAAGGCCTCACAATATCCTGAGAAAATGAGACTTTGACTGTTACCAGTTAAGTCAATAGCAAAACTCCCTTCAATTTGTGCAAATACAAGTCCTAAATACATGATTCTTAAGTGAGCACTTCCCAGGCTAATTATACAAAAGAATGGCTCTTTTTTTTTTTCTTCCTCAAATGGCCATAACACGATGTTATTAATTTAAGGACAATATTCCTACTGTTAAACTAGTTACTTTGCATAGTAACAAATCATCATCATCATCAAGGGAAATTATTTTAGAATATACTTCATACTGTTTATGCCATACAAACACAAATGGTAGGAAAATGTTTTATATCTGTTCTGTTGCTCTTTTGGGAATATGGTAACGGCAGGACAAAGTGGTCAGTTCTGGTTTAGATAAAATCTGTTCAGTTTTCCTGTGTTTAGTTCCCATATGTTCTGGTCCTCAGGAGATGTGTTTTTTCATTATTTAATGGAACTTCTACCCCCCTCTCTTGGGAGACTATAATGCAGTCCAATAAATCACACTATTAAGGCAGATTTTCAGTCCAAATTTCCTTTTCATATACATATATTCATCATCCCTTTCATGTAGTTAGATCTCCAGATCTCCAGATCTTACAGCCAAATGAGTGAAATGATAAGACATTGCTGTACTTTTATGAGCAAGGCAGAGTGAGACACAGAATTAATTTTTTTCCAAGCATAAGTACTGTAGAGTAACTGAGACAGATTACTTTCAGCATTTTAGTCTTCCAGAGCACATAACCAGTAACTTCAGAGACGCAACTTCATCACGAGAAACACGAGCATAAACTCCACCTACGGTAGAAGTACCTCCTTACACTCCAGTTTCAGGAACAAAGATAAAAAGAAGCCAAGTCAAGTGGTTTTAATTTATGTGAAACTCCTAAATAGTTCCTGTGTATTGTGGTTTACCTCAAAAGTCAGTTATATTACTCCAGCCAAAAACACATACTCTAGCTGAGAGCTGCCATGCACCAATGAGTGTGAACCATGAGCCACAGGCCAACAAATGACACACACTGCCCAGTAACAGCTTGCCCTTTCCCTGCTGAGCAAAGTCTGTGGCTTAGGTTCTGCAATTATTTACTGCCAGTGAAATGTCAAAAAAAGGGACCAGAGGCCTGACTGGCTGTTGGGAGTATTTTTGGGGTTGCTCTGTGTACACTTGCATGGTCTAATTTTAAGGGAGTCAAGGGTTATTATTTTCTTACTTGTTAGTTTCGCTCACATTATAATGTAATGTGTGAACTCAGCATTTTCAGATGGAGAGGACACAGGAATTAGAGAATGTCAGCGTTTTCAAAACCTTCTTAATAGCCAAGAGCACAAATGACAGTACATGTCAGGGGACAGGTGCCCCAAGCATATTTGGGGGGGTGGGCGGGTGGAAAGGAAAAGGCACAAGAAAAGATCAAGCCTTCTGCCACTAAAGAAGCAATCATGCTCAAATACATTCACTAAAGACACAGAAGAAATTTTCATCTCAAGATTTCAAGGGAATGGTGGTTGTACACTGGTTGAGTTTTTCATGTTTTATGTTTTTTTCAAGTTTTCATGGGTTTTTTAACACTTGTAAACCATCAGCTTTTCTGCTCCTGTAGGCACATTGACTTTTTCCTCCTGTCTTCCCTGGAGTTGTGACAATTTTTGTTAAGTGAGGATCTGACCCATCTCTCCCTTCTGAATGGGAATTTTTCTATACGGACCTCAGGTCTTCACTGAAAGATCTTTGAAAATGTTTATTTCAAGGTGATTCCGGAATTATAAATACACAAAGAAAAGCATAATCAAATGAATGCTACATGCAGCTTTATTGAATATACAGTAGCTTCACTTGATTTTCTTTTCATATTTGTATCAAGCTGGATATCTATTCTAGACAGACTATCATTTAAAACAAGAGACATACCAAATGAGTAAATGAGGTTATATTGCTAATTAGCATACTGTCTCCTACTACCTCCAGTAAGCTACTAAAATGTGACTTCCATTTTATCACATAGATGAAACAGTTATCTTTCAGGGTTTGAAATTTCTGTGATCTTTATGCTTAATAAGCTCAGTAAAAGGCATTCAAATTACATCACTTTTGTCTTGGAAGTTAAATTGGGAAATATTGCATTCTCTGAGATGATAAACTCTGTAGAAGATAAATTATCATGAGAAATAGTTTTAATTGATTTACCATAATAAAAGTTATGTGACTTTGAAGTGCAAATGACACATTAAAATGAAGCTACAGTATGTTGATAATACAGTGGCTTCTTTGTTAATGGAAATACTGACATTGCAGATGCTTACTGAAGAGTTGTCCTCTACTGTTAAGTGAGAAACACTGATGGAAATTGAAGATATACTATAGTTAAATCTAAGCCCAACTCTCCTTCAGTGAGCTTCTACACTGATCTCAACAAGTGTAAATGCAAAATATTTCAGCAACTGTACAAATAAAATGAAAGCAGTCTGAGTCTAAAATTCCAGTGTTAGGTTTAGAATATGGTTATCCTGTCTTTATGACTCTGACGGCACTGAAGCACCAAGAAAAACATTAGTTCCTGCTTCAATTCCCCCAGTTGCAAAACTGAGCTAATAAAATCACTTTCATGCTTAGCGGTGTTGGCCAACAGCTAAACAAAAGTGTGTCAACTTCAGAGAAATCTAGTGTTCTAAATGAAGAAAAATGCACAGAAGTCCTGGACAATAATAGCTGTGAACATTCTCCTTTTCACTTTGTAAAGCTAAAGATGAAGACTAAGAAACATATAAAGCCAGCATCATGAACAAAACCAACTTTATCTCATTGTTTTCTCACACCACTTAACTCTGTGGTCTTTGACTATAGAAAGGTTTGGGTTGGAAGGATTATTCCATGAGTCTTCATTCTTTATTCAGATCTTTACCTTATATTTCTTTTGATTTTACAGTCTTTTTCTCCACTACAAGCATCTCACTTTTGTTTCAGTTATCCCTTACCTGTGACTCTTTCAGTTTCTGTTTTCCTTTCCTACTCCATTGTCTTTCCTACTTTCCTTTCACACAACAGTATAAATTTTCCATCTTTTCCGTGACTTTTTCTCAGCTGTTTTATGTCTTATCCACACTTATATTTCAGCCAGTCAGACATTCACATTCATTCGCCTGGACACATAGTTATTTTCCTTGTAGATTTCCTTTTCGTTTATCTCCTTGTCTTTTTTTTTCCTTACTGTTTCTGAATTCTACATTCAGAAATACACCAAAAGAGTGTAATAATCCTGTTCATTTTAAGCAAAAAGAATCCAAGAACTGCCCAAACTATGTTGAATTCATGGGTATTAGAATCTGTAATTTTATCTTCACCTTACGTCCAGTCTCCCTTTTTCCCAGCCTCAGCTTCACTCCTGACTCTTCTGCCTCTTCCCCCAGAGCCACACAAGGGGAGCGGGGGTGGAGTTGCAGTAAGTCCATAACACCTCCTCTCTGCTATTCCCTTCTCACACTCTTCTCCTACTTCAGTGTGGGATTCCTCCCATGGGAGACAGTCATTCACAGACTGCTGCAATGTGGGTCCTTCCCATGGGCTGCAATCCCTCAGGAATGGAATACTCCAGCACAAGTGCCCCACCAGCCACCATTCATGTCAGAAAACCTGCTCCTGTGTGGTTTCCTCTCCAAAGACCACAGCTTCTGCAGAAGCCTGCTCCAGCATGGACTTTCTTCAGGGCATATCCACCTGCTTCAGTGTGGGGGCTGCAGGATCTCTGCTCCACCATGGACCCCAGTGGACTGCAGCGGAAAATCTCTGCTCTCATGCCCAGAGCACCTCCTTCTTCTCCTTCTGCACTGACCTCTCTCACAACTGCCATGCTGCAATTTTAACCCTTTAATAAATATTATCACAGAGGCACCACCAGCATCACTGATTGACTGTTTTGGGCAACAGCACTTCCATTTTGGAGCTGGCTGAAGCTGTCTCTGCCCAACACAGAGGCAACTCCTGATCTATTCTCACAGAATCCAAACATCTACGTCCCTCCCCCCGCATTGAAACCTTTCCACACAAGCCCAATACAGTGTGCAGCTATGCAAAACCACATTTCTGCTTAGAGGAGACTGTTTGAGGTTTTTTTAATTTTTGTTATTTATTCTTTTGAAAAATAAGAAAATGCAGTGTTTGCTGTATGGTTTCACATATCTAAGCTAATAATGCTTGTACATTACTTAAACTTTTCATGCTAGGTAATGGACAAATACAGTGAAAATTGTAGGGGTAATAAGAAGTATCAGGATCTTGTGCATTCATTTGCCAGTTCACAACATTCATATATTCCACAGCCTCTCAGCTTGGAAAGCTTCTATCCACTTTTTTAGTAGCTGTTTAAACAAAAATAGATGTTTATCTCTTTAAAATTTTGCCAGGAAGCTGTCACTTTCCCATTTACTCATGCTATGTTGTGACAGAATGTGTCAGATTCTTGCACAAATGAAAAGAGATATAGATCTGTATTTACTTTAGCTGAAAAAAAAAGTAGTCATCAATTCTGAGGAAAGTGTTTTCCCATCTGAAAAGATGGATAAATAAGAGAGGTTTTGTGAAGTAACTATTTACCAATGTTTAAAAGGTAGTTGAGAGCCAAATATTCCAGTTCAGTTCTCTAGTAACCATCGCTGAGAAAGTAGATAGACTCATAATATGGAGAATTAGACACCTGAAGCAAATAAAAGCAGTTATCCAGGGAGCTAATGTTCCTATTCAAGCCTTTGATGTTTAAAACAAAACTAGGTAGATGAACCTATTTAAAACTTGCTCTTTGCTCTAATGTTTAACATAGAACAAAAATGCCTATTGGAAAACCTTTATCCTAGATTGGACTCAAATGCTGAAATGTATGGAACTAATCAGTGACAATTAAGTAGAATCAGTAAACTACTTGAGGACATTCTTAGAGATATTTTTATGAGTCTGTGTACATAGAAAGGAAAAAAAAAAAAGGGAGGAAAGTAATATATAGTATCTGTAACTTTCTTTTCTTGGAAATTCTTTAGTCTTTATCAGTCTCACAGAACACAAATTTCTACTAGGTAATAAGTTAAAATGCAAGTTGAAATTAAAAAATCAGTTTTCCAAAATATTATCTGAAAACAATCACTACAACAAATCAGTATGGGATAGCAGAATCTTTAAATCTATTAAATTCCAACTCAAAATTCTATGCATCATTAATCCGCAAAAACAGAACTGACAATGAAGCATAAATGTCATGTCTTAAACAGATATCAAAATGAAATTGCAGATCAACTGAGATCCTGGGAAAATACCACAGATTTTAAAGGACCAAGGTTTCAGCCTAGAGGTTAAATCAGTGAGATAATTTATGATGCAGCACAAAAATGTCTTTATAGTGTACATTCGGTGTTGCAAAATGGAACAGAGTAAAGAAATCATGAAGCCAGTGGAAAGCTACTGAGAAACATATTTCTATCCCTGTCTGACACTGCAGTAACACAGCTGTACTGCTGTCAGTGCAGGAGCCAAGGTCATTGTGTATACACAGAGGATGCATTCTCTCTTATGTATATGTCTTATTGAATCAATCCATTGAGTCTTTTGGACAAATGATTCCAGGATACATTAGAGCAGCTCTGCCTTGCCCCCTTTAATGAAGCCTTTCAGAGGAATTAGAAGATACCAGAGGGATGGAGAGTCCAACCACCCTTCTTCCTGTTCCTGATACAGGTAGATGTGGGGGAAGTCTACACAGTGTAGCTTTAATATGATGCATAAGCAATAGAGGGCATAGGCCCAGACCTTTGTCTATGATTTAAAATGATTTTATCCATGACAAACATGTTCTTCATAATCAGACGTGACTATGTTCCTAATGGACAGGCAGTATGGAATATCTTAAACTACTACTGTTTGTATTATAGCATGCATTCTGTTCAGTGGAGAAACAAAGATATTCATCTTGTAACAAGATTGTTCTGTCATCTTTTCATGAGCACTAGTATGTTTTCTAAGCTATCAGTCAATACCAGTATTAACAGTAGCTTTAAAAAAGTACAAAGAACCCAACTCAGACTGGAAGCCAACTTTCTCAATCCCATTATAGGGATAAAATAAATAACAGCCATATTCCTGTGGATAATTAATAATTATCATCTGTCGATTCCCCCCTTATCCAACCCCTATCCCAATCATCACAAAAACACATCTTTTAAGAGGGTTGTTAAATAATAGGTGTGGTACACAGCTGCTGACATTGCATTCACTGGGCACATATCTGCTTTTAGTAACAGCTGCAAGTATATCTTAGTTCTTTCATTTCATAGTGAAAACGTCAATTTAGATCACTTAGAATCATAGAATAGCATCACAGAATATATCAAGGTGGAAAGTCAGCCCTGAGCCTTTTTTTATGCAAGCTAAACAAGCCAAATTACATTAGCCACTCCTTGTAAGTCTTGCTCTTGAGGCCTTTCATCACCTTGATTGCCCTCTTTTGGACACACTGTAAGAACCTGCTCTCCATCTTATACCAAGATGCTCAAAAATTGCACTCCAGGTGAGAATGCATGAGGACAGAGTACAATGGAGCATTGCCTTCCCTCAGTCAGCTGGCAATGCTGCTTCTGATGCATTGCAGGACACAGTTGGCCCTTTTGTCTGCCAGAGAACACTGTCGGCTCATATTCAACTAGGGGCCCCCTGTCTCTCTCGTCTGTTTCTCATCCCTTTGTTCCCCAATATGTATGTATAAGTCGGATTACCCTGTCACAGGTGGAAAATATTCTTACTCTCATTAAACTTCATACAGTCAGGGATTGCCCAGCTTATGACTTATGTGTTAGAATGTTCCAGTGAAGGGATTACTTTCCATAATCAGTGAAGAATGGGGTTCTGCTTTCAGGAAAACTGTGGAAAACTCTCCTTACAAGCATAAAGGTAAACAGAGTCATCATAATATGTAGATGTCTAAGGTTGGTGACTACTTCTCTGTATCTTCTATGGCCAGACACATGTTCCATGACAACTCTGCTAGGGTAAATTCTACAACAATCTCTTTGTATAGTTGCTTTCATCCTGAAGAGTAAATCAGAAAGTAACCTTGCTGGGCATACATGAAAAATTACCAACCGGTTTGATAGTGAACTGGATCTTCCTTGTTTTTATCCATTTTTATGTATCCTATGGTTACAAATTAGAGATCAGGGAAATAAATCCTATATATATAGATGAATATATATGTGTGTATGAATATGTGGGTGCATGCGCTTTAATAACTCAAAGTCCTTTCTCTATTTCATCAACACATGAAAAAGAATAAAAGCACAAATGGGAAAGAAAGAGCACTGTATCAAGCTTGATTAATTCATTTTAATAGTGCAGGAATAATATTTCTGAAGTAAATCACAGCAAACTGTGATTTGAATAGAGGTCATATGCATACCTAAAAACCAATGTAAAGTCAAGGTCATTATATATGAAATTTCTCAAAAAATAAACAGTTGGGCTTCAGGATATTTATTCACTGACCCTGAAATGTCAGCTTGACACTGATACTAATGTAGCACACTTGTCTCTGGAGTTTATCCCATGATGCAAAAGGTGCCGCTTACTGTGAGAATCTTTCTGAGGTGCTTCAAGTGCATTCTAGAAACCATCTGCATATGTTATTTTATTGCTAGGTCTCATAAATCAATATTATGTAGAAACATCTATAATTTCATATTGTATTAGAAATAGGATAGCCACAGAGCTGCACATTTGAGGTCCTAATGATACTAGTGGTACAGTACTTACATTTTAAACATTTTATTGAACAGCTTGAGGTTATTTGGTTTATAAAACCCCCAGACTGTTTCCTCACAAAGCCCTGGGGCTCTGACCTAGTAAAGTTCAGGCTGATGAAGGCAGGGGAGGAGTTCTACTTGCACTTGCTAATGGATAAATAGTAGAAAACATCAGTGGAAAATAAAGATCTGAATGCAGCTGGCTGCATATAATCAATACAGCTAATAATATGTAATGACATTTTTAAATATGTGAACATGATTCTGCAAAATAACTTCCATTAAATGTACAAGGGCCCAACAAGGAGAAACAGGGTGCACTAATCATAAACATGAGCACAGAAAAACATCAGCTGGCTGACAACCAATTCCTGGGTTTGGGCTATGGTGCTGTCATGTACTCTACTGTGTTACTCATTTTACTGAGTATTTCAGCTGTATCATCATCCTACCCTGAGTCCAAAAAGGACATATGCCAGAAATTGTTAGAACAACTCCTTTAGTAATTTCTCCCTATCTTAAATATTTTAGAAAGTTTTGCCAGATTAGAGGATATTGCAGAAGCTGTCTTACTGTTCATTTTCTTTCTGTTTGTTACAAGACCATATCAAGGCTTTTGGCTTCACATAGGTAAATGGCATGACCACAATTCCAGATACACAGACTATTTCAAATTGCTCTCTAGTTTTGTGTAGTTAATCCAACAGGGCCAAAGGAATTTTCCCACGACCTAAATATTGCTAGGCAATGCCATCCAATACATTCTAAGATACTTTTTCTCATCCTCAACTGCTATTTCCAAACTGATCATCCTCTATACTCAAGTGAAGAACTTAGTTTTGCTTAGGCACCATGCTCAGGCATCTGATCTCCTTCTTACCACTCTCTTTTCAAAAGCAATCTTCTTCAACATTCTCTCAGTATTATTGTACAAGGTTCACACAATTTTTTGCAAAGACTAGACAGAAGTGATAAATCAGAATGAAGGATACAGGCTACTATTCCAGATTATTCAATTGCAGAATAATTCCTGTTTCTATGGATATTTCTAGACTTTCCTTGTCTGCTTTTTCTCAGTACTTTTGTGCTATTTCATCTGTTTCTCTCTCACACATACATAAGCCCCATACAGCAATCATTTAGCCCTTTGCTTTCCCTCCAGAATTCATGTGATCCTAATTCTGCCTGGAATGCGGCCCGTATCTTTAGCAACATGTCTTATTTGAATCAAATATCCCACAAATATCTGAATGCTCTTTTGTGCTTCATCTCACTTCAGAATCTCAAACACTCACTAGCTTCACAAAAATTTACCCAGGAGAAGACCAGCATGCTGAAATACTTTTACAAACCATAGGGACAATACCTTTGGTGTGATTATACAGTCTAGATTTTCTCAGATATGAAACAGAGATCTACCAATCTGAACTGTATGTACATCATTGTGTATTTATTTTACATATGTCTTGGTTAAGCTACTAAGAGCCAAAAAAATTGTAATTCTTTTATTTTCCAATTTTGGCCCAACTAGCCTTGTCTCATGCTTGAAAATTGTGTCAACTAGTGTGAGAAACTGATTATGGAAACACCTGTTCCTCTAGCACAATTCATCCATAAATTCAGAAGCTCAAGTAGCTTCTGTGTAAGATCTATTACCTTGGACTATGTAGGGAACTCAGTGAAGGACTTCAGAACACAGGAAGGAAAAATCAATTACATATAACTGACCACAAGCCTCCATGAAATTTTCAATGATATAGCAATCCTTTTCCTTATTTACATGTGGTAAAGCAATTATATTATGCTTTAGAAGCTTAGAAACTTGTTCTTTCCTGCATCTCCAGATACTGCTGTCCTAATTCTACCCCATCAACATTTCTGCTTTGGAATACATGTGCTCTTAACAGTCTCATTTGTCTTCTCAATATACTCATCCTCTCACAATAGTACCATGCAATTCCTTCTGAAGCCTCCCAGACCAAATAGGAGTGAGATATCTTAACACCTTTTCTTCTACTACTTTTCTCTATTCACTGTACTACATATTCTCATGCACTATAGCACAAAGATTACACTAGTACAGCCAAAAGAAAAGGTTATCACTGCAGACCTTTTCAGCAGAGGCAAGTCACAAATTGGAAGCAGCCTCACACTGCTAGGGGTTATACACTCCTTGTACTTAAGCAGCAGGTTAAAGCATTAGGTTCCTGTTAATGGGACAAGTCAGATCCTAGAATATATGCTAGGAATTTCCCTTTCCAGGTTTCATAGATCATGTAGGCAGTTCAGTTCTGTAATACAGCTTCTGAAGTTAAATATCTAATGTTAAGTGTTTTGAATAACTTTGTGTATGTATACAGCAATTGTTGCAAAACCTACAACTTAAATTAGTTATGTGTGGAAGAACATAGTTTTGTTTTGTTAACTTGTTTTATGTCAGAGTTTCCAAATACCATTTTCCTTGCATAATAAACACTTGTGAGTCAGTGTTTGTTTTTTTCCATTTTTCTGTGAGTAGACACCTTTTCAAAAGCTGTGCATTACTCTGTAATAATGCAGATCAAAATACAGGAATGAAAAAAGAGAATATGTGATTGTAAAATCTCAAGTATGAAACAGATTTATGTAAATACTTTTATGTTTGTGACACTAATCTTTTGTTTCCATCTTATAACTGTAAAAACAACCAATTCCAACAAACCAAAACCAATTCTCTCCTCTAATGTAAATAGAAAAATTGTTAGAGGACACAGCTTCAAGACTCAAAAGCAACCACAAAACTGCAGCATATTCTTGAAAAGCAAATCTTTTTGAATATGCTGTGATTTAGCATTTTCTTTAGTTTTATTTTATTCTTTAGTCTTATCTTAGGGATATTTACTTATGGTTTCGATATTGGTATATATTTCTGGCTTTGAAATCTGATTATTTAGAAATTGTAGTGAGTATGATTCCTGGAGTTTTGAAACTGAAATTTAACTGAAGAAAAAAAAACATCAAAACATTTCTTAAGTAAGTTGTGTCTGGTATCTATATACCACATCTATATATCACTTGCCTAAATTACATTATATTTCTTTTTGATGCTTTAGTAGTGCCAGCACCTTTGCAATATCTCCTTTGTTATGTAAAAACAGTGGAGAATTTATATAATAAGAAAATCTAAAATGATCTTTCTGTTTAAATAGAGCTAGAGAGATTCCTTATCTATATGGAAGAGTAAAGATTTTACCTTTTGAGGAACTTCCCTCAGTTAGAACATATCTAAATGCTGTCATAGCACCTTTCTAAGATAAAATATTGTCATAGATATTTTCATTGAATTCCATGGTACAAAAATATGTTTCCATGGCTTACTCATTCATTTTCTAGGCCAGCTCTTTAGACAAGAGCCTCATCTGCGGACAGTAAGGGAGGTTCTAAGATGTCTTCACAGCTGGCAATATTAAGCATCTTGCCAAATGTTTAATTTGAAGACTCTCAGAACTTTGTTAAGTCCAGCATTGTGCATTAGAATCCCTATCACCATTAAATTTTATTTTGAGGGTATCTGGCAGAATGAGAGTTCCCAATGTTCCTGAAGTATGTTCTATGAACAGAGAAAAATAAGGAATAGGAAATTTGTGTAGGTTATCCTAGAAATTCAAGACACATTTCCACCTAGTTGAAATAAACTCTCAAAATTTACAAGCAATACAGAAATCAGTATCCCAAGCATTTTTGCACTTCAAACTAACTTGAACTGGATAAGGAGGTTTGACAGTTCGTATCTCATTCTGCTTGCTACCAGAGAGTTCTCTAACGTCAGAGAACTGTGTGATTTGTACCATATGGGCTTGCAAACTGAAAGTTACAGCAATGTCTTAATGGATGTAGAAAACAGCATTCCCAGTATTGAATTTTGTGAGACGATGTGATACTAGACAAATTTTGCATCACTTCTCAGCAAAGAATTTCTTTTGACATGGGTGACATTCAGTATATTTAGATGCATTCATTTGAACAATTTCACCAATTGCAGGATTTTTGATGTATTTTAAAGAAATCATATATATCTGTGAAAAAAGTTGCTTTATATCTAAAAAGACTGGTAAAGGTCTTTTCAAAATAGCACTAAAACCATCTTAAACTCATATGCTGCTCATATTTTCTGGCATGTGCAACATAGCAAACACATATTGCATTGAAATATGAACACCATGGCTGCAAGAAATTAACAAAGTGAGCTCAGGAAGTGTTTACTGAGTTATATTTTATATTTGATTTTACTGTGTTTTCCTAGAGTATAAAAAACCCAGCGATGTTAATTGCATGAATGAATCTGAGGATGGAAAGGATGTGGGAAAAATGACATTGTTACCTTCAACTACTCAGTGGTTGATCCAGATTAAGTAGAGTTTTGTTAATCTTGTCAGCAGAAATTAGCCTGTACATGCTTCAGCAGAAATGCTTAGTGATAGCACAACGAACAGGGAAGCATAAGTTAAAAGAATCATGCTAAGGTGAATATGAATCCATAAATGGTCTTCTTGCCTGAAACAGCTGAAGCTTTAAAAGAAGTCAGCTTGTCATACACTTTTGAATCCTTGTGATTTAGTTCCATTGTAGCAATTAAACAGATTTTAAAAGAGGTGTTCTTCATTTAATATAATGTTCCTTGACTGCTGAGTTCATTGCTGACAGCAGAATTCCAGAAGTCTTCCATATATTATATATTTACTCTGTAACTATAGCTAGCATGTTGCCAAATCCACGGCTATCTGTCTTTTAAATGACATGTATGACTGCAGTATTACCAGAAGGATCTTGAATTAAAATGTTTTTCAATCTCTTAAGAAGAAGACTGGGAAAAAAAGAAATAGGACCAAATGGCTGGTTATGTGCCAACATAATGCAGAAAGCCTAGTCATTCACACTGTGGCTTGTAGCCTAATGTATAACCATAATACTAAAACCATATAAGTATGTATACCTGTAGCCATATTCATAGAATCATATAATTGATCGGGTTGGAAAATACCGCTGAGATCATCAAGTCCAACCCTTGGTCCAACTCCAGTCCGCTTACTAGATCATGGCACTCAGTGCCACATCCAATCTCAGTTCAAAAACCTCCCGGGATGGTGAATCTACCACCTCTCTGGGCAGGCCATTCCAATGCCTGATTACTCTCTCTGTAAAGAATTTTTTTCTAATATCTAACTTAAATTTCCCCTGGCAGAGCTTAAGCCCGTGCCCTCTTGTCCTATTGCTGACTGCCTGGGAGAAGAGACCAACCCCCACCTGGCTATAACTTCCCTTCAGGTAGTTATATACAGAGTGATGAGATCACCTCTAAGCCTTCTCTTCTCCAGACTAAACAACCCCAGCTCCCTCAGCCTCTCCTCATAGGGCTTGTGTTCAAGTCCCTTCACCAGCCTTGTTGCTCTTCTCTGGACTCATTCCAGCACCTCAATATCTTTCCTGAACTGAGGGGCCCAGAACTGAACACAATACTCAAGGTGTGGCCTCACCAATGCAGAGTACAGGGGCAGGATCACNTGCAGCTCCATTAACCAGCACTCTCTGGGCCCGGCCATCCAGCCACCTCTTAACTCAGCAGAGTACACTTGACCAAGCCATGGGCTACCAGCTTTTCCAGAAGTGTATTAGGAGACACAGTATCAAAGGCTTTACTGAAGTCTAGATAGACCACATCCTCATCCCTACCCTCATCCACCAGGTGGGTCACATGATCATAAAAGGAGATCAGGTTGGTCAGACAGGACCTGGCCCTCCTAAACCCATGCTGGCTGGGACTGATCCCTTGTCCATCCTGAAGGTGCTTTGTGATTGCACTCAGGATGATCTGCTCCATAACCCTGCCAGGCACTGAGGTCAGGCTGACAGGCCTGTAGTTTCCAGGGTCAGCCTATTCACTCTAGGAAATTCCTAGACTGCCTCTTCTCTGCAGTATTGAGCTCCCAGCAGATATCCGGCAGGTTAAAGTCACCTACTAGAACAAGGGCTGGCAATTTTGAGATATCTGCCAGCTGCTTGTAGAATAATTCATCTCCTCCATCATCCTGGTAGGGCAGTCTATAAGAGACACCCACGAGGATATCAGCCTTGTTGGCCTTTCCGCTGATTCTGGTCCACAGGCACTCAACCCTGTCACTGCTGACCTCAACAGAGTCAAGAGACTCTCTAACATATAAAGCCACCCCTCCACCTCTCCTCCCCTGCCTGTCCTTTCTGAAGAGCTTGTAGCCACTCATGGCAGCACTCCAGTCATGAGAGTCATCCCACCGCATTTCGGTGATGGCAATTACATCATAGCTTTCCTGCTGCCCAGTGGCTTCCAGCTCCTCTTGTTTGTTGCCCATACTACATGCATTAGTGTACATGCACTTCAGGTGGGCTGCTGATTTCACTCTTAACTCAGGCTTTCCATCCTTAGGCTGATCTTTGGAGAGCCTGGTTTCAATCCCTTCCCCCTTCAAACCTAGTTTAAAGCCCTCCTGATCAGCCAACTTACAGACTACAGTCCTCTTGCTCTTCCTAGACGGATGAAGCCCATCTGATTTGAGGAGACCAGGTACCATGGAGTTTGCCCCATGGTCAAAAACCCCAAAATTTTGACGGTGGCACCAGTCCTTTAGCCACCTGTTGAGATGGGCTTTTCTACTCCTCTCTTCACTTAACTCCCCATCCATCCCAGATAGCACAGGAACTGAGGCAAATATCACCTGTGCTCCTGTCCCATGAACTGGCCAACCCAGACCCTTAGGCTATATGCAATAGCTTCCTTTATATATTTAGCTATATTTAAAATGGTTCTCTATAGGAAGAAATACTCTAGAACCTCACAGATTTCAAAGAAGAAATATCTGAATGGTGTGCACTTTATATGACATTCCATGACACTATCTTTTCAATGATTGATATGTTCACAATAATCGCTAAAGCTATGAATGCCAGATCCAATGAAGATCCTAGTAATACAGGCTTAGATACAGTAATTTGTAAAGTTTAGGTAATAAAATTCTGATTGCCTGCTAAAACCCAAAATCTGTTTTATACTGAGTTCATGGATAAAAACAGTCATAAAGTAGATTGTAGGTCTCCATTCTCATAGTTAAGCAATTTACCCATTAGGCGACAAAGTCATATTCCCTATATACTTGCCTTGGACAAGAACTCAAGGATCGTAGAGAACTCATTGGAATGACACCTAGCAAATTTTGATAACAAATACTTTAGAATCTTGGAGGTGATTTTCTAGATCACCATTTCCAGCATAAAACCTTAAGCTCACTCAAATCCTTTCGCTTGGACCTAGCCCTATGGTTACATATATCAAAATACAACAAATAAATATGAATGGAGACACAGCAAAGATAGTAGTACTTAAAATACTGGTATTAACTTAAAGTCTGTTACAGAGGGCCACTTACAACAAAGCACGGTAGATTCAGACCGATAAAAAATTCTCAGCAGAGTAATGCTTCTTATCCATAAAGAGTGCTCTAATAGTGCTACAAGCTATAGTGCTTTTGATCATTATTTTAAAACACTGCAGTATCTATTCATAAAGGCTATTGCTTGATTCACCTCTCCCTAATGCCAGCTTTTATGCCTCTATAACAACTCTAAGGGTTTTCTTTTTCAATTAATATAGTACTCATGGCAGGTGCCAGGTTGCATAATCCAAGGCTCATTACTCAGTCACAGAAGTAATTTCTCAAAGTCTATAGTTTTCCCACTGCTCAGCAGCTGACCTTGCCCTGTTTGGTCTTTATGCATTGATGTAATTCAGGCTGCCTAAGACACGAGCATGAAGCACTGAGGAGTCAAACTGGAAAGTCCATATCTCTGACCAGTCCATATCTCTTTACATTGGCCAATCAATTTTCTTAATGGCAAGAAGAATGACAAC
Source organism: Scytalopus superciliaris (assembly GCA_013400415.1). NCBI lineage: Eukaryota > Metazoa > Chordata > Aves > Passeriformes > Rhinocryptidae > Scytalopus > Scytalopus superciliaris. The sequence goes on from VXBX01001523.1 coordinate 16,891, forward strand.
TACAGTAACAATTTAAACAGATCTTTGCAGCAGAAACCAGGACCCATGGATATACAACTGTAAGTGAAAAAAACATGAACAGTATCTGACTGCATCATGGGCCGTTTTTAACAGACAGGCAATACAAAGTTCTCCACACATACATTCCAAGGTCTATTAGAAATGTCTTCATGTGGATGAAATAGGGACACAGTTTGGAATTCATACTTTCCACTTCCTAGGCAGATAGTCCCATCAGAGCCTGGCACAGCTACTGTGTTTCATCAACAACACTTCCTCAGCAGTTAAGCGTCCAGCATCAAGTTGGAGAGAACTGATAAGTTACCAGATGATAAGATCAGGCCAACTCCTTTCCACCTCACTCTGTATACCAATAGAACAGCACACACTCAACATAGAGATTGCATCACCTTTTCCAGAATACTGATATCAACTAAAAAACACTATTTATTTCAATTGACTCGGACTCTGTGTGTGTTTGCATGGAGGCTGGCAGAGTTAAGTCAGACGACTACAGTTTTACTGTGACAGTGACATAGTCATGCTTCTAAAGTAGGTGGACACATCTTTGTACCTCAAACAGGATAAAAATGTTGTTGGAGACATATAAGACCATTTTATCCTTTGCTGAGTTCTAGTGACATCTAAAATACAAAGAAACATCTTTTTAGAGGATTTAAAAGCTATTTACAAAGCTAAGAAATTAATCTATTGCATATTAGCTAGGATTTCCTGACCTAATAAAATACTTCAATATTTGGAAGAAAGGGGAAAGGTGTTTCATACAAGTCTTTTTTCCTCCTAGCACTTCATTTGTGTAATTATACATATACATTCATATATATACATATGTGAGTAAATATCAGTGTTATGAAAAAGATATTTCATAATAATAATCCCAGATGCAAAAATGCAACCAATTTTAAAATTGCTAATTTGTATTTTTAACCATTTTATATTTGGTCACAAGATGATCCAAATTTATCCTGGCCATTCAATTCTAGAAAGAATTTACTTTTACAGGCATAATAACCATAGAATCACAGAATGGTTTGGGTTGGAAGGGACTTTAAAACTCACTTAGTACAACCTCCACACCATGGGCAGGGACAGCTTCCACTAGACCAGTATGCTCAGAGACCCATCCAACCTGACCTTCAACATTTGCAGTGATGGCGAATATACAACTTGTTTGGGCAAGACGTTCCAGTGCCTCACCACATTCATGGTAAAAAAAATTATTTCTTATGTCCTATCTAAACTTACTCTCTTTCCATGTGCAACCCTTACTTCTTGTCCTGTCATTGCAGCTCAAGGTAAAAGGCAAATTTGGTTTGAGAAAGCAAGAAGACTTTCACAGTTTATTAAAAAACTATATGTTCAAAACCAAGACATATTAGTTTTAAGTTCTTCACAGATGTAATGATCAGAAACAATCAATTCAGCAAAGTACCTAAAGAGAGTAGTCTCTTTGTTGTTTTTTGTTATTTTTAAATATCTGTAGATATTGTTTATCCTAAAAGGCAATTAAAAATATGAAGTTTCAGAAAACAATGACTCAGTCTTTCGTTAGTAAAATTGCTAAGTAGTAAAAAGAAAAAAAGTAATTTTTAATTCCTATTTTTTAGCTTGCTGATTAAAATTGTTCATTTATGAATTTAAATCAAATTAATCTGTCCTACTTTAAAGTAATTTAGAAGATCAAAGATTCATTGTTAACAATGACATTAAATAGTATTACTTAAAAGACTAGCTGTTCTATGACTCTCTTCCCAAACTATTTACCAAAAAGTCTGCTATACTGAAACTATGCTTGTTTATATCAAAGAAGACTTTTTGTTCTGTTTTTTATTCCCTGAGGATTTGTTTATTCATATTAGAAGCTGATTTTTTAATATCCTTTATTTGGCTTTTATCAGCATTTTATTCTTATTCTTGTCTTTTAACCTACATCTTAAAGAGAGCATCAGGAGACCTTTCATCTCAGCAATGCACTCAACAAAAGTTAGACCTCAAGAAGAACTTCCAAGTTTTAATAATGAAAAGTAATCAATTGCTTACTTAATTAGATTCTTCCTAATTCAAGTAAAATTAATTAATAGAATGCTATATTTTCCTCCTACAGTGTACAGGGGCAAGATGCGAATTTACAGCCAAGAGAATTGCTGGATCACAGCCTGAAAGGGTTAGAGGCTTCACCAGTGTCACATGAATGCCTTTTAGGTAAAAAGATAACTTCTAACTGAAGGGAATTCAGAGACAAGAGAAGTTGTGGGTCCACTACAAGAAAAACTGGTTTTTTGGGGAGGGAGAGAGAAAAACTGAAAGGGGAAGGAATGCACTGAGAAGACAGTGCCATCTCTGGTGACCACAGCTTAGATAATAATGACTGAATTCTAAGCCTTTGAAGAGATATGACTAATTTCACAAATTATGTAGGGTTTCCTTATCTTAGGTGGGTAACACTGTTTGCTTGGTATTCTAGGGTATGTTGGGGACTGAGATTAAATTTATAAATAAAAATTAAGCCAAAAATTGTAAGACACTGAAGAATTGGGATCTAATGTAAAATCAAGTGATTATACAATTAGAAAGAGAACTACAATACCAGATCAAGGGTTGCAGGCATTTTTTCCCATGTGTTTAGGCCTAAAGTTACTTATTTGATATAGTAGACACATAATTTGTGATTTTGATAAATTTTCATGTTTGCCATGAAAAGGGCACTAGGATAGAAGTGCACTGAAAGTACAGAAAGCCACAGGTCCGACCACAAACACACCAGGTTTTTGTATTTCATCCTTCCCATTGCCTTTGATCATTGTAACTTTTATGAGAGAGACTACGTGTACCATCTTCATCTTTTGACATGGACTTTTATTGCAGAAAAGAAATGGAAGTGCTAGTTCTGACTTTGGTCTTTATCATAAGAAAAAAACCCAGAATACCCAAATCCAGTCTATACTTCCAAAGGGAAGCAGACAATATTTAATGAGACTGTGTTCTCATTAGAGCTATTAGACTTATGAGAGCCCAGTTTGCAAAGACTTTTCACTTGCTTATTTTCAGATCAGAAGCCCAAAGGGACTCTTAATAGCCATAAAAGAAATGGAAAAAATAAAGCAAAACATTAGATTGCTCCTGTTATTACTTCTACTTTCCCATACTTTGAACTATTGTTCAGCTGACAGTTCTAACAAGACTGTCATTCTTTATGAAAGGACTGATGAAAGTATGGGAAATAATTTTACCCTATTACCAAGCAGCAATTTTTGTAATTTCTATGACTATGACCAAAAATGAAAATCAATTCCAGATCTTACCCTTCGACTTGTCCTTTGAGATCTCACCAAAAGTCTGCCAGTGAATGTGGCATTAATTGGAAAAAGAGATGAATTTCTCAGACGAGACATTGAAGACCATTCTATGAAGACCATTATGGAACTGTCAGTAGAATGTAAAAAAGTTGTATTGCTTCATCTGTCTGTATAGTAGTTGGTCAAATGCACAAGTAGAACAAAACTTAAAAGATCACATTTCTAAACTAACAAAAATAATTGATTTCCTAAACAATTACTTTTATAAAAAAAAAAAAAAAAAAAGCTGATGTCTTTGAGCTGTATTTAATTTAGGGAGTAGGAGAATATCATGAAGAACAGGACGTCTACATTGAACACCTTCAGGAAAGGGTCTCAACCTAAGCTGAGACAGTACACTTCAGGAAAGGGTTACAAAACATAAAGAAACCTATCAAGAATGCCCTAACATCAAAGGAGAAGAAATTAAAATCTGTGAAGTCTATTTGAAAACTGTATCATGCAGTCATAGGCATGTGCTTTCTTTTATATAAAGTAGACATGGGAGGGTCAAGAAAAACATAATAAAGTTCCATAAGAACTTCTGTCTGTTGAAGCAGACAGCAGTAATTAGAATGGAAGAGGACATTATATATCAGGTGAACCATTTTCCTTTGTAAAGCTTTTTTACTGTAAAGTTTCTTACATATCCACCTTCTCCAAATCTATTTCAGGTGTTAGAGTCAATACAAGAAGATATCAATGTTTCAAAACAAACTGTATTTGAACAAAACTGTACCTTGATGAGCAAGTGAGCAAGTATTCACTGAGATCAAAGGCTGCAATAGCAGGAGTAAGAATGAGCTCATCAAACTATAACAAAAATATAGTTTATTTAATATGTATCTTTAGAATTGCAATCTGATAGACAGAAATCCTAAATTAATTGAGGGAAATCCCATTACAGGACTGAGCAAATTTACATAAATTAAATTTGTACTGATTTAGTTGAAGTTGTTCAACTTTTGTGTGGCCAAAGTAATTCCCATGAATTAGGAAAATATTAGTATTATTCTAGATTTAATGTACTCTAGGACGTATAAGGAATAAAAATCAGTCTCCTTTTCTTTGGTGTATGGAAAATAGTCAGGAATTTGCAGTAAAAGAGGGAAAAATTAAGTTAGAAACAAAACAGAAGAAAAAGCAGAACAACAAAGAAAAAAGCCCCCAAACAACCCTGTTTCTTCATCCTGAGAGGGACTTTAATGCCTTTAATTCATGAAATATGAACTCTTAACAAAGAAAAGGGAAATGGGAAAGGGAAAAGAGGAAAAGAGAGAATACATCCTAACTGGTAAGTAAAAAAAAAAAAGGTAACTTAAGGTTATTTCAGACTGAATAGTTTCAGACAGACTTGAAGCCAGGTCATTAGCAACTACAGTTCAGCAGGAATTTCCTATTAGAATGTTCACCAAAGGAACCATGCTTTTTCTCAAAACATTTCATGAATACTCTTGGAAGTACCTCTGTTGAAGACAATTAATACCACAGTGATTTATTGGTGTAAAACAACCTAAAGGCTGCAAACTCTAAGATCAAGGGGAAGGTTCCAAGATCACTACATTTCTGAGTCCTATACTGTAACAAAAAATTCAAGAAATCCACTGAGCAAAGAGCACTCTGTTCATCACTTTACACTATTGATTGCAAGTAATTTAAAACATGTTGGTTTAAAGAACTATGAGCTTTTTTTCGGTAGAAGTTCAAACATCTGCCAGATTAAAAGACTCACAGAAAATAAAAATGAACTGAATGCAAGCCGTACGTCTGCATAGGGAGAGAACAAATTGATGAGCACAGAAGAGAGCTTTCAGAAATTAAAATATTTGTGCAACTGCAGTTGACATTTCTTGAATCTCAATTCCATCTTCCCTCTGAATGTGCAAGAGTTCCACTCAGCCTGGCCTTTACCAAAGGGACTCAGCTCATCTCTTTTTAAACACTTTCATGGATTGTGGAAATGGAGTATGTGGGTGTGTAATTTTGGAAGTAAGAGGAGTTCAGTTGTATGCATTCATTGTCATTGAGCATAAATTCCAGAAATAAAGTACATTGTTAATATGCGGAAAATGCAGGAGTGAATTAAAAATATGTGTGTACAGAAATAAAAATGGTAGAAAAGAGCTGAAGACAATGATTTGTTTTAACAGAGGTCAAATAAATAAATAAATAAAGGTCAAATATTTTGGACACTTTTAAAGTCACTTGCCATCCGCTCATTTAGGTGGGCACTTTCTCAAACACTAACATCTTCTCATGCATTTAATAAATGTCAGATGTGGGAAGGCTTCTACTCCAAAGGTTCCATAGATAGGAGTAAAATGACAAAGTAAGGATTAAATGGGAAAGCATAAGATCATGAAAGATTGAAAGAAATAATTTATCTAGAAGAAATGTATCTAAAAGGGACTCTGTCTAAACTGTATAAAATGCTCTTATCATGTCATTCACAGAGTTCAGATGATGTAATACCTTTTGCTTAGGTGATGACATAGAACAATACCTAAATCAGAAATAAAATAGACATACCATCTATATATTTATCTTGGCCTATATATTAAAAAAACATATATAATATATATAGATCATTCGTATGTCCATTATGTTTAAATTTCTGACCTCAAACAAAAAGGGATATCAATTTATTTACAGGATATACCATCCTACTGTTTGCATAAAGGAGAAAAATCATGTTTTGGTTGGGGTTTTTTCGACATACATATAAAAATACTTTGTAAAGTTCAAACACAAATATCTTTTCTTTCCAATGCACACTTTATTTCCTTTGTTACTCATTCTCTTCTAATCCTCTCACCAGATTTCTCTTATTAAAATATGATGATGCTTCAAAGCTACAAAGCTTCTGAGTCTCTCTGATTGATAGTAAAATAACACAGTCCTGGCTGTGTTCCACTTACTCACATGGAATAGTAATCTATTCAGGCAGCAATTTCAATTACATTGTATTACTCAGTGAGTAAGTTTTATTCCTTTGTAGAAGTCTAGCATAAACTCAGGTACTGATGAAATCTTTTCTCACTTTCAGAATAAAACAAACATCATTCTTATGTGAACATTTTTCTGATCTCTGAAAAATGGGTTTCTCACAAGAGGTATCAATCTGAGCAAGTAAGACTCCTGAATTGAAAACACTGGTTTAATTCTCTATCTTATATACAGTAGTAGTCAACATTTTGAGAAAATGGAGTCTGAAATGAGAATAGCTGCCCATGCACTTCCTCCTGTTCATATACTTTATTCTCACATGGACCTTTGTTTTATCACTTTGTAATTCATGAAACCTCTGGAACTCTGAAACAGTTTCCTTATTTTGAGGAAACAAATTATTAGAGCTTATTTTATTTTATTTTATTTGCATATATCATTCAACTTTTTACTTATTCACATGATGCAATTTTCTTGTGTGTGGCATATGAAGACCCTGTGCATATCCATTACTCCTTAGTATTCGCTTGAATCTAAATAAAAAATTAAAATACATGTTCAGATTTTTGAACTTGCTTTTTAGCTAAATCCAAATGTAAAAGGTAAATTAGAAAACCCAGAGACATAAACCTAA
>VXBX01001523.1:34787-65467 GCA_013400415.1 Scytalopus superciliaris
TTTTTTTTTTTTCTTTTCACTGCTTCTCTGTATTATTTGGTGATGTAAAAATATAATGACCTTACAGTCTAAGTGACTTTTCCGAGCAGTGAAACTACTGATTTCATGGGATGACTAAGTTCAAGATTCTATCTCCTTGAAATTTGTTTCCAGGATGTTAACTGCAAAGCAAGTTATATATAGCAGTAAATGCATGCTTAANAAGGTGGAGATGGATCATAAGTTCTGTAACCTGTTTCTTTCTTCTTTGTCTTTTCTTGACTATTTTCTACAATTGCAGGTCTAGAAAAACATCCACAGAAAGAAAACAATTTACAATGAAATAAAAAAAAAGATGTCTAAGCCCACATACCTATTGGTTTTTGAGAGAGGCATAGCGTCAGACTTGGTTTTCCTTTCCATCCCATTATCCAACCCCCAAAAAAATAGTTTAGCAAAGGAAAAATACACTGGGTTATTCTAATTTCACATGCAACAACACTGTTGTGATGTAATTGCAAAAACTTACATATTTCAAAATTACCTGTCTATCAGGAAATATAACCCTATACAAGGAAACTCAAATGTACATATAAATGTATTCTACATTGAATTATTTCCTAAAAATAATATATTGATTGTAATTTATTATTTGGACAACTATGGAAAACATTATAAGTTGTTTTTCATTTTCTAATTTGAAATGCTTTGTAGAAATTTATGTTTTCTATTAGGAAAGTAAATGGTAATAATGGTATACACACAGGTGCATATATCCATATGCACACATATCTTTAATGATATCAATCATATTTTTTTCTGTATCTTCATTTCAGACATTTTGTCTTCTGAAAACCGCAAGGATGTTTGATAAGATTAATTTTTTGCTTTGTTTCTTAAAAATATATGTAAATATATTTTTACTAGGCTCTTTAACATTTAAATTATGTACAAAATATTTTTTGCATANGATGAATACAATTAAGAGCCTCGGAGGGAATAATTATATTACTGCATAAAGCTGGTGGATCTCAAATTGCTTGGTGCCTGGACTTTAAATTGGCCTGCGTTCCTGTTGTGAAAGTCATTCATAGTACTAACAAAACTGCGGTAAGAAATAGGGTAGTTTCAAAGTCATGTAAGTATATTTACTCATCTGCTGCAAATGACACAGCCTACAAAATGGAAGCAGCATTTAGAAGTAAATGAATAAAAATTTAATTCCATTAAAAACATGTGCAATCAATTACAAAATTGAAATCTAATAAACCAGGTGCATCAAAGCATTGTTTTGTGCAACAAAAAGTCTTACAGAAATTATAAAATCTTAATGGTTGTATTTTCTTCCATATATACACAAGTAGCATGGTGTAGTTCTTACTTGGTCTTTCCAGTTTACCACAGGTACTTCCAAAAGGCTTTAATGATGTAATTGAATTCAAAGCCACAAACATAGGATAAGTCTAAAATTTGACTAACAGACAATTGTCTCCTATGGGACAGTAAGATTCCTCCCCTGAAGTATTTTGTAACCAAAGTCAAGAATTATGGGACTGGATTTTGTCATCTTAGCAGCCAAGCACAATTCAATGGGCTGACATAGGGTTGAATGACCTAAAGTATTATTCATAATAAAGATACTTTTGTTGCACAGTTAGTTATTCAACTTCTTTTTTATTTCAATTATTGAACATCTAGCAATAGTCTTGCAAGGAGTTCATTTGACTTTGTGACCTAAATCAGAAATTTCCAAGCACAGGATTCATCAGCTGCTGCAGCCCATTTAAGGTTTGAGGCTTTTGAATTTATTCAGCTCCTTTCAGCATTGGGGAACCATTTCCCTATTCTATTTGATTTTATGCTTCTTAAACATACTACAAAAAACATGAAATTTTGTATGTTGCACTAGGAAAAAAGCAGCAAATATACAGTGAATGGTTCTAAAGTCAATGGCTGTGAAATATTAGCCAAGGGAGGAAAAAAAAATCATAGGGATCTGAAACTATGGTTATGATGTAAAAATAAAGGCTATGGGCACTACTCCTGAACTCTGGTAAGTTTTCTTTTCCCTGGCCAGTATTTTATAAAACTCTTATTTGGAAACTAGACATCATTTTCTCAATACATTTCTAGTCATTTGAAAAAAGGTAATGTTGCTGTGTATGCTTCATCAGGCACTCACATTATGCGAAAAGATTAATGCATAATTTTAAGAATTCTTATATTTAGATAATGATATAGAACACAAGTATTAGTAGTTTAGAGATAAAACTAGAGTAATAAAAGATATAACTCAAGGTTTGTGTACCCTAAAACATCATGGTAATGCTGGTGATGCCATAGTAAGAACGAGAATACAGTATGTCTCAGCTATACCAGGATTTCATAATGTTGTCCACTGCCATTATTCTGCTTCCCTCATAAAATTGATCGTGAATTAGAAGTTAGTTGAAGACTTATTGTTAGAACTCTACCAGATCAAATTTGTGGTTTGTTAGGATTTCATGTTTCTGTAAAACTTTCATTCAAATTGCGTGCTGTGGTAAAAGAAAGTCTGTGCCAATTTGCCTGAACTGTCCTTTTAATACACTGGAAAGTGTGAAATATATAAGAACCCTATTGAAAAAAAAAAAAAATCATCTTCTTTGTGCTGAAGAAGATGGCCAATACAATGTAACATCCATCTTTATGCCCAGAATCTCATTTTCTCTCTTCCTACATCTTCATAGGTGAAAAAAATCTTCAAGCTAGAGCCCTTAGAGAAAGATGAATCAAAATTACCTTGTGCATCATCCATTTAATCACTTTTAGTTAACACCTGTGCATGGATAAAGCTTGCATCCAATGGGATTGCTAGGAAAAAAATTATCTCCAGATGACCAGCAGAAGCTGCATAACATTGCAGGTAAAGCCATGCTTACAACTGACTTCCTTCAAAGTCAAATAAAATCAAAGTGATACCCATACATTAGCTGCCATATTGATTACAAGACTCCTATAAACCACTCTTGATAATTCAAAATGAGCACAAGGCCTGCTTTAAAATATAGAGGATATGTTTCTACATTCCTTCTCTTTTTAAACAAATTCAACTACAAAGTAGACACCTTCTAATGATATTTTTCTATATCTATATTCTAATGATATTTTTAAAATAAAAATATTTTCTAATTATACATATTTTAATAATCATCTTCTGTATCTCAGGGTAGGACAGTTTTTGCCTTCATTTCTGAAAAGTATTCACACTGCCCAGATGTTAAACTGTAGAAATTTCTTTTTCAACAGTAGCATCTGGCTTACTGGCAGGCTCTACTTGCTCTTTTGTTGGCTTGACTGCAGTTGTCTTTAGGCTGTGAAATGATTAGGATACTGATGTGATATCTTATTCACTAGAATCCCATTGCTTTTACCTAACTCATGGTTTCTGTTCTGTAACACTTCCAAAATTATCTAAATAACAACAAAATGTCTCCCAAAGATTTCTGCATGAGCTGAAAGCAATGACGGGACAAAACCCAAATGATTTCTCCAAGGATAAGGCAGTATAATAAATTTCTTTTTGGAGAAATTGTTGGTAAAATGCTTTATTTTCTCCTTAAACAGGATTCACTTTATTTATGACATGAGAGTTAGGATTGTCCTTATATCCTACATATGAGGTACCATATAAACATAATAGAAAGCATATATTTTAGAACTGTGTGGTCTCTTGAGGAGAGAAGCAAGAGTGGACAAAAACATATTACCTACATTGTTTAGTAAATTGCCAGCCATATATGGATATGTACTAGACTTTTGACACAAAAGGAAGGTCTTCCTGTTGTATATACAGTCTTCCTTTTACTGTCATATGCCTCTTTGAGACTGAACTTCCATGTACAGCCTTTTAAATGACTGGTTGATTATTATCTAACAATTTAAAGTAAAATAATTTGTTATTCACTCAGTTTCTCAGTTGATACTATGCAATATAGTCTCAAAAATATTATTGGAATAGTTACAGAGCAATGATGTTGTAGGTTTTATCTGTGGATTGAAAGGAGTTTTGTTCCTAGCAGTGATATATAGAACCTTTTAAAGATTGTCCTTAAGACTTTTTCCCTTGGTCCTATTTAGCCTACAGACATTTCATTCAGTTATTTTGGTATGACATAAAATTCTGCATGCCAGTTTTGGGAAGTCAGTCTTTGATTTCTTACTTATGAATATCCAAACCAACTGCAGATTTATCTATCAATACTGTCCTCTTTTAGTCTCAAAAACTCAATCTGAGTTTTTAATCTGAGCTTGAAAATTCTGTGATTCTCAGACTACATTTTTAATCCAAATTGCCATCTGGCCATATCTCTGTTATATAATACTAGAAAAGATTGAGCAAATATAAGTAAAGCAGATGGTAAAAGGTGCCTGCTGACCAAAGAGAAGCAGTGGAACTCAACCTGGATGGGTCAGCCTATCGGTTATAATAATCTCAACTGCTAATGCTCACATCAGTTGCTTTTGATGTTACTGTATGTCATTTATATTACATATATATGTTTCATATATATTATGTATTTCAGATTTCTTTGAAACCTTTAAATAATACTGTTGAGATGTTGAAGTATTTGGTTTATATTTTTATGTAGAGTTATATGACACCCCCTTACTTCAGAAATTAATGTATTTGGAATTATTTTACTTAAACTAATGTCCTGGTTTAAAGATAAACTGGCAGGAGAAACAAATCTAATTCACAAACAGATTATAAATCAGAACTATAATTTAATAAAAAAAAGAAAAAGATCACAATCAGTACAAGGGTACAGAGGGAGAAGTCCCTTTAACCCACAAAAAAGGGTGTGTGTCCCAGCAGCCTGGGGCACAAACAAAATAGTAATTGTCAACCCCTGTACTGAGTACCACCTGGCCCTCCTAGGTAGAAAGTAAAAGGAAAGAAGAAACCTGTCAGTGAAGCAGATGGTCCCGGTCCGGTAGAGAGTGGCAGTTGCAGTCCTGCTGAAGCTCTGGTCCTCCTCTGGATCAGCCCAGAACCAGTCCCAAAACCCCAGTTTATATGTGCTTAGGCTCAGGTGGGAGTGCCCGGTACCTCCCCCAGGGCGGGGAGTTTCACAATGGGTGATTTACACTCTGACATATTTTTGGAATCCCTGATGGCCCATTAGCAGATATGAACCCCTCAGGCTGGGTGTGGAGGTGCTGATGGCTCTCCAGAGGGGTGTTATCACACTGAGTCACTGATGTGAAGACAGGAAACCTTTCTTATCTTACAGGAGTTCCCAAACACCCAGCTTGTAGCCTGAGGAGTCGGGTGTGCCTCAGGCAGCTACTGCAAATGATCCATTGTTACCAGTTCATGAGGGGACCAGGTGGAACTCTTTTTTTCCCATGGGGCAGGCAGTCTCTTTCCTGGTTCCATGGTTGGAAAAAAAAAAAAAGAGAGGAGGTGATCCCTCTGAGGCACAGGGTTGGTAGATGAAAGAAAAATTCCAAGATTTTAAATCCATAACAACTAAATATGTGCCGTTTTGTAAAGATACAAGAGCATTACTTGATATATATCCAATTTGTCTTCTAATTTATGAAAGTATAATGATATTGCATTATTTTTATAAAGTTAATCAAGACTTTAATGGAACATCTATGTTATTATTGGGTTGGCTTGGTTTTTTTACTATAATGCATGTCTTCAACAAGATTATTATGCAGTGTAGCAATGACTTCACTAATTAGAAAGTTATTACTACATCTATAATGGGCAGGAATTCTAGCTTTGTAAGTTGCATTTTTAAGATGCTTTCAAATAGAAAATAGAAGTAAAAAAATTTAAAAATACACATCAATACTTATAGCATGGTACTTAATCTAGAGCACTTCCTCTGTTGTACGTTCCCTTTTTTTCATCTGATTATGCATATTTCCCTGTATGCAAAATAAGCACAAGATGACTTCACTTAATACCTCTGTGACTTGATAATTTCTCTCTAACTTGTTTTGCATACATGTGAGAAGCTCATGCCAAGGACCAAGAAAAATTGTCAGGTTTGGGTTGAACAAGGCAATTTGCTATGCATTTTTAAGCTTGTTTCAACTTTGAATTTCACATGAAGATTGGAATCATATTTCATCTTAGAGCAAAAGCAGAAAAGGCCATATGATTAAGAAATAGAAATAGGTTTAATTTTTTGGGGGTGTTTTGTTTTGTTTTGTTTTTTTATTGGGATGATAATTGAATTCTGGTTATCAGCAAACACGTTTTCTTCAAGTTAAATGAGAATAATTCCTTCAAAAACAAACTGACTATATATGACATGTTACTTAAAAGCTGAAGTTTCTAATCTCAGAATTATTCATACAACTAATTCTTCCTTAGTTTATCTCACCATACATATCAAAGATCTAAAAAGTCATAATTACATTCTAAGCACAAAATGACAAATAATTTAAAAATAATTTCTACATTAGACTTAGCAATATATAATATCATGAGAACTAGGAAACAAAGGTTGAAGTTTCTGATGTTGTCCAGGCTCTAGTACCATGAAAATCATGATGTGAGGCCCTCCTAGTAAAGTGTTTACTCTTTAACCCCTGCAGTATCTAAAAGAATTAAATGCTTCTCCCAGAACTGGCTCTCTGAGAACTCCAGACCATCAGTTCTGCATCCAGCCTGAAGATTACTGCTTTGAGATCCAGTCTCTGCACTATATCTAGTTTCTGTTGAATTACTATTTAATTGCAGATGCATAAAAAAATATCATAGGAAAAAAATAAGATCGAGACAAAAAAATAAGATAAGATCAACTTAGTGACTTAGTAGCTGTTGGTAAAACACTGACTTAAACATTCTTAGAGCCATGAGCAGAGCATTTTTTAGTGATATTTGACTGTTCTTGTGTTATAGGACTTTACTAATGAAGAACACAGAAATACAATCACATCAGCCATATCTCACCTTTTTATCAAATTACTTAAAGAAAGAGCTTCCTCTTTTTTTTCCCACTGCAGAGAGAGATACGAAGTAAAAACAGTTTGAGTAAAGTGAGTATCACGTTCAGATTGGAGACACCCAAATTTAAATACATACATTTAGATTTTCATCTCTGAACAAGGTGTTCAAATGTCTTTGAGAGGTAACACAGATCTATTTAGTACACTAAAAGATTTTGGACAACTATTTAACCCACCTTTAAATAAATATATACATTTGCTCTTCCTTAGGTCTAATTTAAGTATAATATTCAGGTATCTGATACCCTTTTGGGGTACCTGAGATATCTGTATAAAGTAGGTAAATAAGAGAGAATCCTCATGACTTGTTTTAGACACCTAGTTTTGGGTCAAATGAGATATATTAGAATTGCTTGTCATGTGGAATAGGTGTGTTGTATGCCAACTGTTTTCTTACAATTATCATGCGTTCACTCATCCATATGTAGTGTCCTTTGTATCAGTGACAGCCAGTCAATTGTTCATTTAATTACTGAGTGTAATTACAGCAAGTTAACTAAGATGCCAGCTATCTACATAGCACCAAAATGCACTAAGAATATGATAAAGTGTCAAGATCTTTTTTAGTAAAATGTCCTGTATTGCATAGAGTATCTCCACTATATGCATTATAAGGGTCATATTTTTCATTAAACATTTTATGTAGGTGCAAGTACTAGGATACAATGAGGCAAGTTATCTCTGCACTTTTGATTTATTGAAATCTCAAATACTTCAGCAGTTTTTCAGGTTCTTGTAAATGCCAGAGTAAAAGTGGAAAAAGGTGTCAGTGGCTATAAGGTCTAGTTCTGTACTTGACATATGGGACAAGATATTACATAAGAACTGTGTTTAGTCTCTGCAGTTTGAATTAGGAAACAAACTTTAGGAAGGGAAAAATTCTTTTTGTTTTTCCTAATCTCAGCTCACATATAGCTGGGAACTCCAAAATCACCCATCATCTTGCATGATAAAAACCAGAAAACAGATAATAAAAACAAAAACTTTACTCACTTCTTTGCTTTTCTGAATGGTAATTTCTGAAGGGGACATTATTTTATTTTTGTCTATTTGGGGAGGAATCTAGATGTGAGTCATACTGTTCTAAGGACTTGCTGTCTTGTTTTGGCAGACAGCAGCAACTCTGCACTGCTGTTTGCTGGAAAATGTTATTATAATGGACATTACTCCAGTGAATTGGGCAAGCCTAGCAAGTTGAGAGAGATGCTGCTGTATCTTTTGGCACTAGCATGCAGCTTAGATTTGCAGTTCCCTGATGTCTTTTTTTCTTTCTTTTTGTTTTTCTTTATTTTCTTCTTTTTTTTTTTCTTGTTTTTTTTTCTTTTTTTTTTTTTCCTTTTTTTCCCCCCCCTACTATTATTATAATCACAAATTAAGATGGTCTGGACCCATGGTCCCAATCTAAATTTTGCTTGTTTCTCGCATAAGAAAAGTATGCTTGTTACTTGAGGCCTAGGAAGGGCTGCTCAAAACTGTTCTATGCATTTCTAAAAGAGAGACTGAAGAAAATAGAACCTGTTTTGCTCCTGTGACTACTTTCAGGAAATTCCTAGTTATCCCTAGTTATTAACTAAATAAAATATTAGAGAAAAAAATCAGACTCTTATAATTATTTTAGCCAAATTTCTTTTTTTTTCCTATAATAAAATATATCTTTCCAAATTTTATTAACAAAATTATTTGTCACATTTGCCTCGCTCTTTTTCATTTCCCTCATTCTTCATAAAAAACAAGCAGACATGAACATTTAAATTAAAAAAAAAAGAAAGAAAAGCATGGTATCTGTCACTAATTACATACATATTTTTCCCTTGTAATTATAACTATGATGAATGCAAACTGTATCTGCAAATTCTGAAAAAAATAAAATCTCTGTATTTGTTTAGTAAATTAATACTACAGGACCCTGGGATTTTCTTATTTGCAAATTAGACATTATTAAAAATCATCATTATTCAGTTCTAACATACACTTGTAGGCAAAGCAGCTGCAAAACTTAGTCATACAGAGGCTCCTCAAAGACAGGAAACAATATTTTAGCTGTTTCTGATAGGGAAGTTTCAGTGACATATAAGAGTATTAAGCTTCCTTAGTGTCCTTCTCACCTCCAACTCTTATGTAAGAGTTAAGGGTTACAACTATATAGTCAAACATAGGCCAAAGGCATATACACAAAAATATCGGTAATAAAAACCACAATTCTTGCTCAGATTTCACTCCCTAAATATTCTCATGCATCTTTAGCTCTGTGCATTTTGTAGAGCAGCAAAATTGCCCCTAAAACACAATAATCACATAAGATAGGTCATTGTAATGTTTTATGCCCTAGACACAATAAATCTGTATCATATTTCCTATTGCTTCCAAAAGAACATGTGCTTAAATATATACTAGTGAATGAGATGGGAAAATTAGATACAACCAGATGAAGTGTAGTATGACACATCAAAATAATTCCTTGTTATTTTTGGAGGTTCTGCTTTCATGTTCAGTATTGAACATTCTTGAATTTGCTGATAATATGAAGAAGAATTTTCTGCAAAGGAAATTTTTTCTGAAAGAAGCTTTTCTCACAGTGAATGATTTTGGTTACATTATCTGTTGGACTCTTAAATCCACTTCCAAACAAAAAACCTAACTCTATAGGAGTTACCCACCAGGGATGTATTTCAAGGAAGTTCATAGTTAAGGATCTCAGTGTTCACTGAGTGTGTGAAAACATGGGAAAGTTTGGCAGGTTCTGATAATAACCAGTAACTGACACCTGATATGGAATATAGAAATACGTAGGTACCTAAAACGGCTATATTTTTGTTGTTGTTGTGTGATTGTTCTATAAGGTTATGTCCCTACACAAGTATTTTATTGGTGTTAAACCTTCTGTCACCTTCTGTCACTCAGCAGTTGGTACAAAACTCTGCTCCCTGGATATAGGTGTAAAAAAAGGCAGTCACTTGGAATATAGATGCATTTCACTGAACCACAACTTTTTATCTCTGATATTAATTATAAAGAAATACTGCAACCATGAGAAAGAAAACTTTTATATTAAAAATAATTAAATCACCATTCTGTACAGCATAGAAGTAAATTAAACAAGCGGTTGATCACAAAGAATGGCAAACGCTGTGAAATTTCAGAGTTTGTTACCACACTATTCAGTTACCCAAAGAGTTTGATGCTCAGAACTCCTGAGGCTTCATTTTCTTAGGTGTTTAGGCAATTCAGACTGACTGAAGGCATTTCAATAGAATTTGTCTGGATTAAAATGTAGTTCAAACTGGACAAAGGACCAAGAACTACAGCAGAGCTTCACACCATGCACAGATGTTCTAAAACTGACTCTACAGGATCATAACAGTGTGCCTGAGATAGAAAAGGTGATGTTGAAAAGCATTCAGAGTATTACATTTTCCTTTCTGGGAAATGGATTCCCTAAAATATTGGATAGCCTCCACTAAAACAGCAGAGGAATCAATCTAGGAAATTACAGAACAGTGAGTTTAAATTCAATAGCTAGTAAATTGCTAGAACATTTATTAAACCAGTCAGTGTGTAAGTACCTAGAGGAAAGGAAGGTGATAAAAAGTAGGCACCATATAGTAGTCACAGAGAAATCATGCCAACCTAACTATGTCTTACTTTTATAAGCCTTAGTAAATTAAGGAAATGTTGGCAACACACAGTAGATCTCAAGTTAAAATCCTGCACAGTATTCTCACATGGCAATTAAAACATAAGGAAGTTGAAATACTGCTTTGTGAACATACAACCAACATTAAGATTGACGTAAACAAGTAATGATTACACTTCATTCCAGGATGTCAGGAACACTGATGGAATCATTTTCTCCAGAGAACCGTTGTGATTTTTTTTTAATATTCTGTATAATTTTAAGTTTTTCTCATTATTTACTAGTAAATGAAAAGCCTGTGCATTTGTATTCAAAGGGAAATCCTTTATGTGTACATGCATTTTCCATTTGTTTTAGCTGAACAAAATACAAAATTTAAACTTTATCTCCAGTTTCCTCTCACTTGGAAGAGAAATAAGTATAATTCACATATGGAGAACAGCAGCAAATCCAACTCACAAACCACTTTGTAATATTGCTAGCACAGAGATGATACACCTGCCCAGCCAAGCGCATTGTCACTGCATACATCAAGTAAAATGGACTGTATTCACATGGAATTAAATCATAGTTTATAAATAAAAATCTCTTATCCTCACTGTTAATTTTCTATGAATTGTAGAGGTTTTTTTTTTTTAATAAAGAGAGGTATAGGAAGTGTATTCCTTGGACACAGGTGGACCAATATAATATAGAGTTGTGTGTTTCAGTCCATCTTCTTTGTCCTGCTTTCCAACATCTGCAAAACGTTCCTAGAGACAAGAACTTAGTGAAGAGACAGTCCAGATTTCTACACACAGCTGACAAGTTTTATTGGTTACGGATATGCCAGACCTGAGCTGAGCCATTTTTTTAACACCTGTTCCTTTACACTTAAAGTCTGGGTATTTTATTCAGTTGAGAAGGCTTTTAACTCAATCTTAACATTGTGCTAGTCTGAAACATTATCCCATCAAAACACTCAGCAACACAATACAGAGACACCCATTGTGCCAGGTAAAATCTAGCAGAAAACAAGGTGGGGGTAATAAGACTTGCTAGAGGGCAGCCTTCTCTTCATCTGCTGCTCTGCACTACAGGCATATTAGTTTTCATACAGTTTCAGGCTTGACTTCTCTGTTAAATTCAGACTATGCTGAAGCTAAATTTCAGACACAAAATCACTGCAGGACATAGGAGTCAAGACTCAGCAAAAAGCACTGGATTTATGTGATTTAGCCTTACACTATAGGGTAAGACTTTTCAAATTGTTATTAGATTTGTTTATATACAGGTGTCTAAATGGTGGTGGTCACATATGGAACATGCTCTCACTATAGTCAATGGAGATGGAGTCATGGAGTTAGCACAATCAGTATAGCCTGCAGAGTGCAGTCTGGAACAAGACTAATGGGTAATTAAGTATCTCTCCCAACTCTATCATTTAAAACCCATAGGAGTATGCATTCAGCAGTACCAGCTGAAACCAAACTAGGATAGAAATTACAGTAAAATGCCTATGTTTGGAAAACAAAATCCTTTCTCTTACAGGGAAATAGAACACAGTAAGTGTTTAGAAATAGAGCCCTCAGGGAGACATTCACATTCAGAGACCTACATATGGGTATCTACAATATCATTTTCTCATATGTACACTGTGGGGTTCAATTTACATTTACAACCAAGGCTCCAGTTGAGATGTTCCAGATCTTTCTTTTGGCCCACAGCTGCTATAGCAGAACGAAACTGGCTCTTCTAGATAGTGTGTCACATGTGTGAACTGTTGTATCAGACATTCTAGAGTGTCTCAACTGGTAAGTCCTTTCTGAATGCAAATTAATCAAGTCAGATTTATCTTCATACGAGTTCACCTATACTCCAAGGAAATAAATAGGCACTCTAGGGTACAATCCATCTTTTCTCAGTTAGACAGCTAAATACATCAGACAAATCATACTTCAGTATTTCCTATTTCTTTCCACTTAGAACTTATTTTCATCACATTCCTCAGAGCTTCATAGCAGCACTTTTAATGCAGTACTCCTGCCTCACCTTTGCATCAGAAAATGCAAAGTTTGCTACAGGCTATAATACATTTGGTTTCTGAACTGACAGTTTAGTAATACTGGCATTCCAGAGCTGGTTTGGGCATCCATCCAACAGTTTGTCGTGTGGTATAGAAGTACCTGACCTGCTGAAGATATTTTGTATTCAGATCATTTAATCACATTTTGTTTTAAGTAAATTAGCCCACTGGTCCCTCACATGTTATATCCATTACCTAGATTCATCTTGTGATGTTAGTGCTGTTAAATTGCCAGTAGCTGCTCTTATTCTCTTTGAGGTTATTAGGACTTAGACAGCAATTAAGCAATATGTCGACTGCACTAGGGCTTCAACATATAGTGTACGAGCTTATAAGAAGATTGAGTGTAGCTCCTGACTAGCAGAGCATGTGGTTACATACTGTGTCATAGATGCAAGTATGTGAAATCATTTTCCCAGCACAATTTTATAAATAAAGTAAAATATACTTGACAAAACTTCAGAGAATGTACTGAAAACATTCTGTTCTGAATTTTGCCATGAAAATTGATTCATAAGCAATTAGGACCAGAATCAGTGCCATTTACATAACTCCTCAGGTAAAGCTCATTCTTACTCATCTCTTCAGGTGATACAATTATTGCATCAAAAGCAGGATTCTGCATTGGAAGAAGCACTAATGCCATGAGCTTGTTTCATATGGAGAGCGTGGATAGAGAAGTTGTATTAGTGACAGGGAAGCTGGACTGGATGATAGGCCCCATAATGGCAGTTGTTTTGGAAGTGTCCCTTAGTTCTTCAAAGAATAATTCATTGGCATCATTGCCCTAGCCAGGAGGTCTATAGCAGACTCCCAGGATAACACCTACATTATTTGTTTGGCTCTTGGCACTCACTCAGAGGCTTTCAGCTGTGTCATTACCAACTGTGAGCTCTGTACACTCTAACCCTTCTATTACATACAGTGCTACCCCTCTGCCTCTTCTGCGCTGCCTATCCCTCCTGAAGTGCCTGTAACCATCCAACAGGGAGCTCCAGCACTTCCCTGGGCAGCCTGTTCACTACACCTCACCTGGAGTAACTTGAGGTCATTTCCTCTTGTCCTATCACTTGTTACTTGGGAGACGAGGCCAACCCCCACCTCACTACAGGTAGTTTTAGCGCGTGATAGTTGTAGAGGATCTTCTTCAGGCTAAATAAGCCCAGTTCCCTCAGCGACTCCTCAGACTTGTTCTATAGACCCTTTAAGAGCTTATTTTCTCTTCTCTGGATGTGCTTCAGAACCTCAAAGGGTTTTTTAAAGTTATCCAAAGATTTATTCAAAATTATCTGGGATGAACAAGAAGGTTTGTAGCAGCTGGATTGAAGATGAGCAGAACTGACAGGGTTCTGCAGTAATATGTTTGTGGGCTGATAAAAAAAAACAACAATCATTTGAAGTAAAAGCATAATAACATTCATAATAGGAGAGTGTGGTACCAGCTAGGTCCTATAAAGCCTTTTTTGAAAACTATTTTGTTTTATTTTCGTTTATTTTTGTTTTGCTTTGATGTTGTTACTTCTTTTGTTGTTTTCTTTTCTGCTCTTCATCTATTTATTTATTGCTGGGTGACCTATGTCACCATAAGCACAGTTTCATTAGCAACCAGCCCTGACCTTGACGCTGGACAGGTTGTTCTGTTAAGTCTGTGGGAAAGTGCACTCCACAGCTGTGTATCTATCATATAAATACACTACATTTGTAAATACACTACAACTGACATTAAAGAAACATTTTGTCAGTGATTTTAAGGGTGGATGCTTTTTACTACAAACTTTTATTAACTATGTGCAAAAAGTGATTGTAAATTTGGGCTGTATTTGACAATCTCTGCTCTGATCATTTTGGCCCATGGAGGCTCATTGTTGCTAAGACAAATATTGTCGGGTTTTAAATTTTAATTGCCAGGGAAATATTAACTGAATATTCAAAGAAGATGAATGAAAAAGTAAGCTTGACTGTGCTAAACCAAAGCACATTTATTATGCTTTACAGTTCCATCAGCTCTTCCTTAACTTTAGTCTTGTGGTAGTTCATAATAGCATGGTTCAGTTGCCTAAGCAGAAGCATCTTTTGAGATCACTAAAGTGTCTTACCTCAATTTTAGTTCTCATTTTGGAAGGATACAGGTTCTCTGTAGGTAGCATCATATCTGCCAGTCCCACATTGATTTTTAACAGAAAAAAGACGTTGCTGTGATTAATATAAATTATTAGATATTTTAAAGGAGTAGAAGGGAAATAAATCCACTCATGATAATGTTGACATAGATACAGGTTGCTATTAACTTTTGTAGTTCATTATTAACTATTTTATATCTAGATTTCTCTTGAAAAAGAATAAAATTTATAATACACAATTTTTACTTTATTAACATATTAACAACTTAATAATATTAATTTGTCCAACTTAAGATAGTATTGCATTGGTGGTATTGTAGGTGCAGATGGAATTTTGACAATACCTTCAAGATAGTAAAATGAAAATAACCTGAATAATATTTATTTTGGCCTAATAATATCTCTGGCATAGAAAGCTATTATTTTTTCCTATTTGTAAAGAGTCATTAAGAAATCCCTCATTCATGGGAAGAGATTAATCTCACCTAAACCAAGCCATCTGAAATTAAAGTGTGTTAAGTTAGTTCTCCTGGTTCCCTCTGCAGTCAACAGAGAGCCACTATTCTTACCTGTTTTAAAAGCAAACTTGTGATCTGGAGGATCTCATTTCTCTCCATGATTATAGAGAGATTCTAGATTATCTACTCACACTAACTTTTAGAAGACAAGAAAGTGTATAAAATAGGATTACTGTGTTGTGTTTAGAGTACAAAGGTCTACAAGAGAAAAAGGAAGCTGTGATTCTTAGAAAACAGCACTAGGACAGAGTGTGCTCTCATTGAATTCATATGCAACACACCTCGATGAAGAAGAATAAAAGGTTTATATGTACATTGTTGTATATATGCACACATATATATACACACGTGTACCATTTCCTATATATCTAATATGTGCTACATGTGTAATTATCATATTTTTTAATTTTCTTTGCAGTATTACTTTAGGTATATCAGGTATTTAAAGATTTTTTTGTTTGTTTTATAGTGAAGCATAATTATCATGAGTTTAACTGCAACAAAGATTACATCAAATAAATACAAATTCAAGAAATAAATACTCTTATGGGAATGCAGTTTAGACAAAGTCATTGTTAATAGGTAAGAAGTCCACACTGCATAGCTGTCAAATACATGGTCTATTGTGAATATAGGTGTTGAATTTCTCTCTTATAGATTGTCAGAGCACACTATTTTATTGTCACAGTTTTATATAGGGAACTGCAAAAAGGATGATTTTTTTTTTGAGCCACTGAAAACAAGGTTTAAAAAAAAGAGATCTTGAGGCTAGTGAGCCTTTAATTTATGTGTTATTATTATAGACCACAGTATTTTGTCCAATGATAAATACTGTACAAATATTTTCTATAGCAAATCATGATGCAGACTGTTCTTCAAAGGTGGCCTTTTAATACCACTGTATTAGAAAAGAGAGACTATTTGATATAGTATTAAGAAAAACAGCAACTCCATTAGTTAGTTAAAGAAACATAAAATTAAGTGAAGTTGATCACTATTCAGAATGGAGAATGGACATTTTCATAAAATCATAGATTCTGCTAAAACAGTTACAAGTAAAACAAAAGAACTTGTAAAATTTCTTTATTTTAATTTCAAGTTTTCTATTGCCATTATCCCATAGTGTCCTAGACTAAGACTGAGACTGTTAATGTAACTATCCTTTAAAGTGGGAGGATTTGGATTATTGAGCATGTTAGGTAAAAACATAAATTAATGTATGAATCCTTTAACAAAATACAGATCAATATCTAATGATATTAGGGAAGGAAATTGGTACTTAGACACATAATGGGTAAACACACTTGCTGCCCTGCCCCACAAAAAAAAGGTTGTTTTTTTTTACCCAGCTTATCCTCAGATCCCTAGAAAAATACAAATTCATGTACTAATTCTTCTCTCCAAACAACTCATTATTAAAATTTGGTCTACTTCTTTTTAACTTATAAAGCATATTTCTTGTTTTCCTCCTTTTCTGAGGGGGAAATTAATTTCTCAGTGTCTAGATGGGTAAGGAGTAAGTTCACAAGCATAACAAGAAGGGCTACTTACAGGTATGTCAGCCAGTAAAGAAAGGTCAAAGAAAGTGTTTACCTCTGATGAACAAGGCTGTCAGACAAGTAAGAATAGATAGAGAGAAGGCTGAGGTACTCAACACAATTTTGCCTCAGTCTCCAATGACCACCTCTCTTCTCAAACCTCTCAAGTGGACAGACTGCAAGACAGAGAATGTAAGGGCAAAGTCCCTCCCACTGTAAGCAAAGCTCAGGTTCATGACCACCCAAGGAAAATGAATGTACCTAAGTCTATGGAACCTGATGAGATGCATTCCAGAGTCCTGAGGGAATTGACTGATGTAGTTACCAAGGCATTTTTTTCCATCGTATTTAAAAAGTCATGGCAGTCAGGTGAAATTCCAGGTGACTGGAAAAAAGTAAAAAATTGTACCCATATTTAAAAAGAGAGGTGATTCTGTGAACTATCAACCTGTCAGCCTCCCCTCTGTGCTGGTGAAGAGCATGGAACAGATCCTCCTAGAAGCTGTGTTAGGGCACATGGAGGGCAGGGAGGTGATTCAGGATAGCCAACACAGCTTCATCAAGGGCAAGTCCTGCCTGACCAACCCAGTGGTCTTCTATGATGGAGTGACCACATCAGTGGAAAAGGGAAGAGTTATGGATGTCATCTAACCTCAGTACAGGAAAGATATGGATGTGTTAGAACAAGTCCAGAGGAGAGCCACAAAAAATGATTGGAGGGACGGAACACCTCTCCTATGGGGAAATGATGAGAAGCTTGTAGTTTTTCAGTCTGGAGAAGACTCCTGGGATACATTATTCCAGCCTTTCAGTACTTAAAGGGGGATTAAAACAAAGATTGGGACAAATTTTAAGTAGAGTCTGTTGTGATGGGACAAAGGGTAATGGTTTTCAACTGAGAGTAGATTCAAACAAGCAAGAAATTTTTTACAGTGAGAGTGGTGAACCCTTGGAACAGGTCTCCCAGAGAGGTGGTAGATGCCCCATCCCTGGAAACACTCAAGGTCTTGGTTGGACAGGGCTCTGAGCAACCTGATCCAGTGAAAGATGTCCCTGCTCATTGCAGGGGGACTGTACTAGATGATCTTCAAATGTCCCACTCAACCCAAACTATTCCATGATTCTACAGTTCATGACATGGTGTATCCCAACATGAACAAAAAAAATTTGACAGTTCTGAAAAATTTCTCTTTCCGCAATATCTATACATTGTGAACTGTATATGAAAAGATTCCATAGGTCACTAATACCGCTTTGAGTATTCATTCCTAAAATGTGCAGGTAAGTAATGTGTGATCCATTTGCATATATAAAATAGATGAACAGAAATGCTGGCAAATGAGGACTTGGGCTACTCAGCTGGAAGAAATAAAACTTGGGGGAAAAAAAAAAAAAGAAAAGAGAAAGAAACATTTTTTCTTTCTGACATCTTATCTTTTACACGATTTTACATGAATCATGTTAATGAAATACTGTAGAGACAGTGTTAGTCAGACCTCTATATAATCTACAGAGACTGTGAGGAAAAATTGTCTCCATAATTAGCCTCCTTTGTTTAAATATGGAGACCCAAATACTTTTGATAGTAGCACATAGAATGATGGCCTAGTTAGCTGATAGCAAGGTCCATTTATACCTCTTGACTTTCCAGCTAAGTGCGTCTCTTAAAAAAGCTGACTTTGTGAGAGGTGAAGAATGGATTTTCTTCTATTTGTTAAGGACTAAATGCTGAAATGTGTGAGTGATTACACACAGTCACCCCTCCTCCAGAAACCTGACATCCTTTGTAATACAGCAATTCCACAAAAGCAGTTCGTTACTGAAAATTAAGACTGTTATTCTAAACCCAATATTCCTTACCACTCAGAAACAAAGGCTGAGAAGCAAGTAAGAAGATGGTTTGTACAGAATCTCTCAGTATTAATAAATAAATGCAAAATGTATGACTAGAAAATTTTTCTTCCTTTAAGATAGAATCCTACATAAAATACAGTTTCTTATTTTGCTGTTGAGCTTTATCCTTATAGTTTATCCTTATACCCTGAAAATGGTTTCTAGTTACAAATAAAGCATCTTTTGGGTTGTAAATATAAAAAAGGCAAAATGTAGCACACACTTTCTTCTATAAATTAGATGCAGAAGAATGCTTGATATTTGTAAATGTCTACTATGTACACATCCTTAGTGTTCTCCTTTGGATAGCAGAAGCTCCTTTTGTGAAATGAGCATCATCTTTTCAAAGCACCAGCCTTGTTTCAAGAGCTATGGAGTTATCTTCCTGTCATATATGCTGTAGGGATTACAACCCTGAGATAGCCACACACTCTGTACGCTCCTACACAGGTAATATATACCATTATTTGAGATTCTGTGCTGCAAGCAAGCAAGACACAATAACTACTGACAAACACAAGACCCTATTTCACATATATAGTAAAAGACAAATTATTTGGAGATTAAAAGTAAAGCTAAGATCACATCCTGCAGCACTGGTTCAGTGCAGGGCAAATACAAAAGGAAAAGTGACTTAAACTGTCTGCCTGGGGAAAACATTCTCATTTGATGGATAAGTAGAGGACTGGAGTACCTTTACTGAGAGAATGTAACAGGATATAGTCAAAAATTATATTAGTGATGAGAAAAGGCACTTTTCTTTTCTTTGAGTGCACTAGCAATTTAACCTAAAAATTTTTGTGCATCTTCTGCTGCTTCACACAGAGTCCTAAACCATTGCTTGAATTGTAGAAATTCTAGAAATATACCTTACTTCAGAAGTTGCTAGGAACTGTTTACAGACTGGTTAAAGAAAACAAAATCAAAAAATCCCAGTCATTGCTAAGGTGTTGAACTAAAGAAATGTATTTGGAGTAGACAGGTGATTTCAATGAAAATTTAACGGACAATTCTTAATTCTAAAGGGACATATCATATGTAGCATGCAAAATTAGGAAAACACAAATCAGCTATTAATTGTAGTTGCTTTCACCATAAAATATATATTCAGTATTACAGCATCAGACAATCTGTTTATAAAAAATACACCAGGAGAAGAGCAGGAAGTACAGTGTAGGGAACATTACAGATTGTGTATTTTTATTATGAAACACAGTCTCACAGTGCCAATTATTGTTGGTTCAAGGACAAACACTGTGCAAAGAAACTGGGGCATACAGAGAAAAGATGTACAGGTCAGTGCAAAAAGGACCTCATGGGGACAATACCTGAGAATTCCAGAATCATCAACTTGCAGACGACAGCACAGGGTCCATGGAGGATACCTTAACATCTCCACAGCTGTTTAATTTAGAAGTTATTATTTGAATTCCTTTGCAAGTGAAAGCAATGCAATATAAAATTGAGCTTGATCCAGAGTCCGCTGCTTCTATAATCTCATGGCAGGTTTGTTGGAGGCTACTTAAGAAGGTGAAATTGCAGGAAACTTCAGTGTTTCTAAAATATATAATAGGAAAATCCTCACTCCCCTGAGTGTTGTAATAGTGAAGGTAACATGTAACTGTAAACAACATATGTTAAATCCTTATGTTGTGAAACGAGGAGGTCATGCATTATTTGGTACAGGATGGCTGAGAAAGATTCAGTTGGACTAGCACAGTGTAATGCGTTTGCAGGCTTGAAAATAATTATGGATTCCAGCCCAAAACAAAAATAACTGTTCCAAGTGTTCATACAATTAAAAATGTCTTTAGCATGGTATTAGAACCATACACATAATTAAGACCCATCAGTATAATGTAGCTGCAAAAAAAGGCAAACAGTATAGATAGGGTGTACTAAGCAAAGTGCCAAGAGCAATAGAAAAGTATTGATGTCATCATTCAAGACAATCTTGAGATCTCCCCATGCTATACAGTGTGTATGAATTTACTTTTTTTTTAAATGACTGAAAAAGGGACAGTTGTCTAAGTGCATGAATGCATCTATAATTAAAAAAAAATACACACTTTTTAGTGATAAGAATGGATGCATATTATAAGCATAATATACATTGCTGTGCTCAGAACTGTTCTTCAACTGGTGCTCAGAAAATATATTTTTTATCTTTTTGATTTGTACTACTTTGTAAGACAAAATATTGTTATCCAGGTTTCCATCACTTATGTCCAGGATTTTGTATCAATCACAATCACAAATTTGCCATCATAGACAAATTCATATAATTTAAGAAATTTTCGTTCCTCAGAAACTAGTTATTTCCCTTTTGTCTGAAGTGTAGCAACTGATCCAATAGACAATTTTAGCCTATTTCAGTGCAAAGCCAAGCACAGTGACCAGAGTTAAGACCACAGCATGTAGTATCCTCTAGTCAGTGAGTAATGATAGTTTAATGAATCTTGTAAATGTTTCTTCTCCAAGCTGCTCTGGAACATGAAAGTATGAAGGGTTTGCTAATACAGTCATATCAGGAAGAGGGAGGCAGTATTTTCTTACCTTGTAGTGCTGTGATTTCAGTATAGTCATTTTTAGGAAATTTTACAGCAGATGAGGAGGACTCTTGGTTAGGGTTCAACAAACTAATTTACTTTACATTTGCACTATCAATATTAAGTTGCATTTACATCATCAGTCACGAAGACTTGTTTTTGAAGGGCTAACATACCTCTTCTTCCTTATAAGTCATTATCCATAGAGAAACTACTTCTCCAATGAGATGATGTGATCTTCCTCAGTAGCAAAAATTCTTCAAATCACAATTCCTGTTCAGATGGGACAAAAATGTGCTCCAGAGAGGATGTACAAAGCAGCTAAGTTTGCAGCATATTCTGTATTGGGATAGAAATGCTGGCAGTAATGGACTTGTAATTTTTGTGTGATATTTTACATGAAAGTCATTAAGAATATTTAAGATGAAAGAATTACATTGGTTCAGTGGATATACTGAAAACTTCACTGAGATTTGCCTGTTTTCTATTTACTGTAGCCATTGAGGACCCTACAAGAGCAATAACCTGTACAAATAAATAAACTTTGCATACTTGAACCTGTGAATAAGTACTGCTAGTATTGATACAACTGTCTTTCTGAGACTTGTCTTCATGTCATGAAAAAGGAAAAGTATCTTTGTCCATGTTTCACAGTCAGAAAGATAAGCCATAATGGTATAGATCTAGACTGATTCTTTTAGCCCAATATCCCATTCCTCTCACTCTTGAGACTGCCTGTGTTTTAAAGCAAGCTATGGATGCCATCAAGAAAGGTCTCTCCAACATTTCTTTGTGAAAGTTGGTTAAAAACACCTAACAGATAAATGATAGCAGCAACAGCAAGCACGAAAGACACCGGTCTCTCACCTAACAAATTTAGGATGCAGCCAGTGTGAATATATTATCATGGAATGTAAAAGACGCTTTCAGCTTCCTTAGCCTAAAAGTTGATACAAAAACATAATGAGAGACAGGTGAAAAGTGTTTACTGGGAAACAAACTGCTTTTCTGAATCACACCACCAGGTATCAAGACTGTCTTCTAAATGTGTTGGCTATTATATTTTTACTGGCGTTGACTTTGAATACATTGCAAGGATTAACATCCCTTGCATGGGAGAGGTATGGTATGTGTATATAAAGAGAGATAAAATTTTCTTATTCATAGCATGAAATGCTGTGAAAGTTTCAAAACCAAGACGACAGTCTCTTTGAGCCTGATTTTCTACTAAATAAAACCTACAGCATTTTAATTATATGATAAATATTTTAGCATTTGTAGTGTAATTGTCATAGGATTCTAACAGTAATAACTGCAGAATGTCTTACTTTTTTGACTGAGATAAGCAAATGTGTCCGTCTTGTAATTGTGCTGCATTTACTATGCAATTACATAGTAAATAAGCTGTGGGGAAAAAAAATTGTGGATCTCATTGTAACCCATCTAATCCAAATTTGGGTCATAAAAGTGACAGAAGTCAGAGCATCTCAAAGATTATCAGATGTCACCTGCTTTGTTGGAACTATAGTAAAAGTGGGGCGCAACTGAGCACTCAATATGAAGTTATTACATATTAGAAATATTGTAATTGCAATTAAAAGAGATGCTAACAACAAAAAAACCCTCCAAATATTTTTTATATAAAGGCAGCCTGGACATTTTGTGTATTAGCAACTGCAATGAATATTTTTACAGTTAAATCATGGATGAATTTAGGACAGTTGTCCCTTAAGATTTTGAGGTAAGGGATTATCTTTTTTAAAATCCATAGTTAAAAGGTTACATGCATTTTCCTTGATCAAGTTGTTACGTATGTCTCTTTGAAAAACTGAAACAACTAAAACCAAACCAAACAACTGAACCAAACAAACCAGCAATGTAAGTGCATGCTTATCTTTAAACACAGAGCAATACAATTAAGTCAAAAGGATGCTGATGTGATTAAAAAGAAGCTCAAAAGCTAATTTGTCAGTTAGGGTTTGGGTGGAACAAAGCATTCCTTAAATCTTCCTCTGCTTAGTTCAGGAAGTCTTCTGACAGACAGGTTGGTTAACTTGTGTCAAGCAAATGTGGTAACTATTCCAGTGAAATTACCTTGCTGGACATATGCCGACTCTTCTGCTGGCTTCTAACTTGAACCCTGATTGTCCTTAATTTTTTGCGTCCTAACAGAATCCAAACATTATTACTTACTTATAAACTTAAAAACATATTAGTTATGTTTATAAGTCAAAATATCTGGGATTCACTTTCCCTCGTTTGAAATACTTCGCTCATACTCTAAAGCTGAAGTATCCATCTTGGTTTCCTTTTCCAGTCAATGGGGAGAAAAAAAGTAGGCTAAAAGTATATTTCACTTCACCTATTTTGCAAATCCATTTAAAGATTAGATGCATTTTTCTTCATCTGTTATGAGTGGGTGACTTGGCTGGTCTTAGAAAACTAGCAATAACCCTACAGATACTGAACTTAATGTGAAATTAATCCCTGCTTTTCTCTCCAGCACACCTACCCAAGTGCTGAGGTGCTACAGTCCTTCTTCAGTCAATAATGCTCCTTTAGGTATACAGACAGGAAGACAAATTCATAAATCTTCTAGATTGTCCCCCCAAACAGTTTATTCACTATATTAGAGCACTTGAGTAGTTTAAGTCCCTCTACTGTGCTGTTTCTCCTCTGTAACTCAAGGCATTTCTTCTGAAATACAGATTTTTCCTTCCATTTCATGTATCTTAAACTCCTTACACTCATCTCTATGATTATGTTTTGATCATTATTTCTGACCTGTGTTTATCTCCCTTAAAGCCAGTCATCTCACCTGAACAGTTTCCAGTTCTGTCCCTTCCACCTATTTTTTCTGTTTAGATTTCAGTTGAATAGGTACCATCTGTGATTTTTAAGGTACATTTAGCCTTTTATGTTTATTTTATTTACTTATAATAAATTCTATAAAAATCAAAAGTATGACTTGTTGAATACGATACCATGAATGAGAGTAACAAATTGTCCTACAGTAAAATTTCTCAAAGAAATCTTTGAGGTTTTTCACTAGCACTTTAAAAACAAAATATTGAACATAATGTATTATAATGTAAATTCTATCAAACACCATGTCATTAACATTTAGCAATCTTGTTTATTCAAGTCAATCCATCTATATATATACAAATCTGATATTTCCCTTTTTAAAAATTTAACATGCATAAGTGCCCATAAATCAGTTATGACAATCATTGTTAAAACAATCAATAGTAAGGAATATGCATTAATTCAAATAATATTGATAGCCACATGAACTTGCATCAGTCTTCTGTGAAATAAGAAAAATGAGACATCCTTTTAAAATCAATATTTTCCTTTTTATGTCATTCATTTGAAGAGTATCAATAATACATTACTTTATACCCTATGTGTCAGTAGCCCGACTTCTAAATGTAGAGATATCTTGAAAAAATACTCTAGTGAGGCAAAAGAAAAAAGTCATCAAAGCAATGACCTGCTAAAAAGCTTACATTCATCCATTGTATTGTGGGTATTCATCTGAACTAAAATATGTATGGGCAGCATTACTGTTTAGATATATTATTTATGACTCAGACCTCAATAACAGATGCTTGTATACCACATTTGTCCTGGAGTTAAAGAGCAAGAGGAATAGAAGAAAACTCAGTACTGCTTTTATCTATCCTGAGACATAACCATGAAGTTAGGCAGGTGTGCAGACCAAAGTGGAAATACAAGATGTGGAATTACAACATCCATTCATCACAAAAGAAACATTTTAATTGGTTATATGTGGAAAATATCTACTTGACAGTCAGTTTCTCACTTTTTACATAAGTGCTTTGCTGCTTGGATGCCTAATCTTGTTTAGTATAGGGAAAGTAATTTGACATGAAAGTACCTAGATGGCTGCCGAAAATTAATTGCCAATTAAAAAAGAAAAATGTTTGTGCTACTCTATAAACAAGCCAACGTATAAACCTTTCAGTCTTGTTGCTTTATTTATGTCTTTGTAGATCTGGTTTCAAGCTATTTGCATACAATTTACAAATTCATATTATAATTCTCCAGTATATTTATGATTTTATAGTTGTATATATNTATAAAGGTTAATCTGAGTGGAAAATGAAAGCTTTAACAGGATTGTAAAGCTTAAGGACTCCTTTTAGCACTAAAGAGACTTTTGAAAGTGGCTGAGCCATAGAAATTTCATGAGCACCATGGAATAGCCCCCTTAGATCCAAAATACAATACAAATGGCACAGCTGGCTGAATCCATTGGTAGAAATGGATACTAACTTCCATTTTCTTCCTTCTTGTTCTCCCAAAAGTAACTTTATACATGTTCAGTGGATACCTGTTCAGTGTGAATTAGTATTATGTCCACATAAACGTTAGCAATTATGTGTAGGATAGATTACTGAATAGCATAAATTTAAGGTACTAATAGAAAATTAATCTTGTATGATTTTTAAACTGTAACAAAAGCATATCTTTTCAAATTTTAAAAGTTTTTTTACTTCTTCATGTTTGTTGGGGGTTTTTTTCTTGTTTTTAATGGAAATGTATTCCCACTGGGTGAAATTCAGCCCCTTAACCTTACATTAATAATTTGGGAATATTGATGGCTGTTCAAAGCTATTGCTCCATATGTTAAATTTTTTATGCAGTCTTCAAGTCTACGTAAGTGAGGCTTGTCAGTTCTCCTTTGCTAAAGCCAATCCAAAAGCCAGATTTTAATGAGGAAGCAAAAAAAATCCCAAACAAAACAAAACAAACCAGAACAAAAAGGAATAGAACAAAACCCAAGCCCACAAAGTTTTGAAGAACAAGTTTTGACAATTGTAAATCTCTGGGCAAAATATGAGTCCACGACATCTGATTCACAAATTTAACCAGCACAAAAAGATTAGAGACTGCGAATCATTTCTAAAGCACTTTTCAGGATAAAACTATATGATAGGAAATTCCTGTACACACTTATACAGTGCTCAGTTTTCTCACAAAACCTATGGTTCCATTTGAAGCATCAATAATGTGGAGATAATGTCAGGGTCACTTATTATGACTGTGCCAAACAGCTCTGTAATCCTCAAAAGACAGACATATTACATACAATTGCTGCCATTCAAGGCATGAATTAACAAATGGGATCTGTCCTATTTTTCTTTTAATTGGAATTATAAGAATAAAAACAATAAGAAGTCATATGTAGATTTTGCTGAATGCAGCTTTCTACTGGACAAGAACGTTAATAAAGGAACATTTCTGTAATGTTAGTAACTAACATAAAAGTTAGTTTTTAATCTCAAGAAAAAAACTTTCAAAAATAAATAAAAATAATAAATCTTTTTATTTGAGATTTCCAAATTTTTGTTGATATTGCATCATTTTCCCATTCATATTTGTAGCCCTTTAAAAGATAAGAGATCATAAAGGTCACAAAAAGGTCTATCAATTTGCAAGGTTATCAAAAACCTCAGCTAAAGATGTGTTCAAATAAGCTCTCAGAACTTAGGTAACATTCAACATGAAAGCCAGGTAGCTATAGATGCAAATAGGAATAGCATTTGAAAAAGATTTATCTTCTCCATAATAATCCCTACAATTGAGGGCATTAGTAAGTTGGTTTACAATCTTGTGGTCTTTTTGGTTTCCTTATTTCTGTGAAAAGTTGTATCGACCATTGTAATAAAAATAGACAAACACAAAGTATCTACCCCTTACATTCTTAAGAGATTATTTTAGTCTGTGCTTTTGGACACAGATCTAGACACAAGATTTAGACTTAATTATTTTAGGTTCCCTCTAGCAACTGAGACATATATCCCGAAAAGCTCCAATTACTTCAAATAAACACCAGAATTCTCTTAGCTATGTAGGTCACCCTTCACTTGCTCTTAACTAACTATAGAAAGCAATTCAAAGTCCTCTGTGACTGACCCGCTTATGATACCCTGCCTTCCTGTGGCCCATAATACTACATTAGGTTGCTTCCCACTGGAACAATAAAACAGTATATTGCAAAGAAAATCTTGTAAGAGTAGTGAATCTTTCCATAAAGGGGAATGCAGTGATAAACCTCATCTGTGAATTCACTTGCCCACTACTTGCTTTGTGATTTTCATCTCAAAGCCTTTTTCTTCTATTTTACTTTGCAAGTGACAACCTACCCATCTTCAGCTGTACCTATGCAAACAAATGAACATGTGAAGAAAGAAACAAATCCTGCCAAGATGGTAAATACAGTTCTTTCTTCCAATGAAAAAGAAACAAGAGAAAGACAATTTTATTGTCATATAAATACTTAATAGAAACATTGACATAACTCAACATACACCATTGTACTAAAAAAAAAAAGGTGAAATAAACATCAGTTATTTGAATAATTTGCACAATCATAGGCCAAACTTATTTGTGGATCATACAGAAGTAGTTGTTCTTGTAAAATCTCAATTAAATTACCTTTCCCCAAATATAATAATGTTGTGAGCAGATAACTACCAACAGCATCTAACACATTCATTTCTATTTCTGCCTGAAAGCAGAAATTTTAAATGCAGGTTCATTTTTTTTTCAATTGTTAGTATTTGTTTTTCTCAAAAATATACTTGTTTTTTAAATGTTTAAAAACCACCAACTAGCATAAGTCCTATTCTCACCTTCTTATCCTACATTCCCAGGTGCATCTACACTTCTCCATGAACTCTGTTAGGCACTTCCATACCTATCTATATTGAGTTATATTCTTAAAAAACAGTCATCAGCTAAGGACAGCTTTCAGTTGTTAAGTGTTCGGTGATCAAATTCTTTAGACATTCTAGTGATGCAAGATATAATTAGACCAATGTAAGAATTACACTTACAGCCATGTCTATGAAAGACATTCCACTGAAGAAATTATTTTTTCAGTAGTGTCAAATCAAAATTCAGCCAAGAGTATCCCTTCATGTTTCAATATTCTGTGGTTCTTGTCATGTCATATATTGAAAACCAAAATAACTCAGCAGTGATCACTGTATTCAACCTTTCGAAAAACCAAGACTGTCCAATTTGGATGAAATAATGTATACAAATTTTTACACAGATATTTAGACTTGAAAAATACAATCAACTATCAGTCAATAATTTTACAACTGTTTAGACATGACATTGTGGGATTGATTTATTTTTTTTTCTTGATGAGTGCGGTTAGTTATATGTAAAGATGGTTCTTTCACTTACTGACCTAGTGGAATAACCCCTGTTTTTCAATGAAGTAAATAACCTCCAAGGTTATTTCAGTGCTATGTTCCAAACAGCTATCAGAATTAGCAGCAGCAAAGGTGGAATAGTTAATATTTGAATGGTTTTGAAGTTTTTAATTAATTTCTGAAGTTTTTATAAAGGAGGGAAAAAAGCCTCAAACTCTTACTCAAAAGAAAGTACTCTCCTGCTTTTTAGGAAAATTGAGTAACCTGTGACCACAGCAAAATAATCTTCAGTCCTGAAAAATTCCTATCAAGGTACCTACACATATCTCTTAGATTTTCCATTTGCCATGTTTCCTAACTTGTGATACTCACCAGAAATAATGTCTTGAAGTGAGATAATTCACTTTTATTTATGGAAAAAATATGCCCACAAAAGAGAGAAATCCGGAGCTGTCCATTTTAGGAATTGGTTTCCTGATACATTGGTCACTTTTTTTTTTCTTTCCCTTAAGAAACTCTGTGACATTGCAATTAAAATAGAGATTGAGGTTTTGTTTCTACTTTTATCACAGCTTTCAAAGAAGCCACTCAAAGTCTGTCTCATTACACACTAAATGGGAGGAATTATATTCATCTACCTCCTAGACCTTCTCTACTAAACCCTGGTAAAGAAGGACTCTGAAACACAGAATTAGTACAGCCAGACAAGTAAAGGCTTTTAGGAAACATTTACAAATTTCAGATAATATTTGTCATAAGAAAGAGGATAAAGAATTGCAAACCTTGTTTATCCAAAACTCTGTTTTAAATAACTGTGAATTTGGGGCACACAAACAATGTAATGCAGCAAAATTATTCATGCAAGCTTTAAGAAAATTTCTTACTAAATAGACTTAGTATAGCCACATTGGTGCAGAGCTCTGCATAGTCTCTAATTGTACTGAGCTGCAGGGGTTGTGAGTTTAGGCATAGCACCATCTCCATGGCTATACTGCTTCTCCTGACGCCACACCTGATTGTTCATAGTTGTTACTGGCGATTCCATCACTGCTTTGGATTATGCATACAGATGTAGTCTTGGAAACTACTGATTGTCTGAAACTCCTCTTGCTAACAGAAAAGCCTATAGTGAAACTTCTGACAGTATCTGTTAAACAGCATTGATAGTCATGACTACATCAATCCTTCTCTTAGAAAGAGCAGCACATGGCTCTGATGTTGTTTTAATAAGTAGAGGTGAAATCCAAGTCATTATATAACTTTTTTTTTTTTCTTGCAGAACAGTCTGACTTTGTTCTAGATAGTAATGTGACCAAAGTGAGAAAAAAACTTAGTTTTTAATGAGCTGTCTCAATAGTATTCATCAAAAAGCAAGCTCAGGATTCATCAAAATCAAACGTTTATTTGTGTAAGCTGTGGTATTAAGTGGAGCACTTCATGCCTTAGTATACAGCTGATGAGAAATTGTGAAATAGGAGTGTATTTCTGATGCAAAATGTCAGAAGTGGCAAGTCCCACCTCAGGTGTAAGGTGCAATTTGGAACACTATCTTAGATTTAATCTATATAACATTCTTCCATACTGTCAGTTTCTGATATTATTATTTAACCTTTAATACTCAAACAGATTTTCCTAATAATGTAGGAAATATGACTTCTGGTATTTGCGATGAAGTGTATTTATTTATTGTATCATATTGATCACTTCTAAAGTAAATAAACAATGCTTTCCCCTTAAGAGTTTTTTTTATAGTTTGAAATCAAGTCGTTCTAAAATACAGTCACTTTATTTCTAATAGTAATCATTAAAGATGTCATTTTTACACACACTAATTGAACATGCTAATTCTTCAGCACATTTTAGAGAAGGCACCTGGGACCAAAAGAAAAAATTTATCCAAACTTTTTGATGATGAAATATTTTGATATTAAAGTTTTCCCCATATGCTATCTTATGCTAGATAGCTCTTTGTCTGCTGTACACTCTAGCCATGTAGCACCTGCACAACTCAGTCTAATAAATAATCTCAGAGCTCTTATAATGGATCAGAGTTTGGTGTCCATGTTGTCATAATAACTGAAACATTCACCTCTACCTCAGTTTCCAACAGACAACCTTCCAGCAGAACTTCCAGATAATGTGCTAAAGCTAAGGTCCAAAAAAAAAAAAAAAAA